>JACXGJ010000621.1:95502-114557 GCA_016801105.1 Esox niger
AAAAAAAAAAAACTCACTGCCATTAACACCAGAAGCGCCAAATGCCTGCGTCAATTGCAATTTGAGTTTGTAAATAAAATAAAACTGCCATTTTGAAAACTACACCCTCCTCCTTCCTATTGTCTGTTTGAATTTTCTCTGCTTAGTTTACTGAAGATTAAAATTCTACAAATGTAAAAGAGAATAACTCCTCTTTTTCTACCAACTCATCTCAGTAACGTATTCATGTCACATTTAGACAAATCTTATAAACCAATAATCTAGGAGACTAGAGCTATGCATTGGTGTTGAAATCAATCTGATAGCCCTACAACATCCCCGGGAAGAGACTTGCAAAGAACTGCTGTTAACAGCCTATTCATTTCGGACCGCGTCGTTTTCTAATAACTCCTCTCGGTTTTTCAAACATAGGTGATGTCACCTATAAAGAAAACATGATATGCCAGTAATCTATGAGACTAGAGCTATGCATTGGCATTAAAATCATTCCAGACCTTGAGTTTCTCTATGTATTCCTTTTTAAGTATGAAACCTTCAATACAAACACATTATGGCATTTTTTTTATTAACCATTTAAAACAGAAATTCTGTAATTACTCATCGCCTCTGGAAATCTCTTCCACCAGACATCCGTAACATCAACTCGCTTTCCATTTTCAAAACCTGTCTGAAAACTCATTTTTTCACACCGGCATATCTAACATGATCATTATTCATCTGCTTATAGCAATGTGCATCATCACGATTCATCTGCATTCAGTAATGTTTTGTTCGATTTTAATTTTGTGATTTGTCTTGTATGGTGCCCTTGAGTGCTTAGAAAGGCGCCTAAAAGGAAAATAGTTTGATGACGCCTAGTAGATAAACTGATGCTCTGGCTGGATGGTGATGCTGCGGTGTAAAATGTCCATGCTAATAGGGACAATTTGTATGCCAATGATGCAAAACAGCATTCGGCTCCGGCGGTTATAGAGGGTAAAAAAGGCCTGGTGGTTCAAGTGTTAAGATCTACTGTAATTTCCCATTCACTGCAATTTCTGAGGCTTACACACAGACTGAAAATATTTTCAACCACAGTGGTTAATACATGGATGCAGCTAATATATGAGTTTCCACCAGCAAACTTTTTCCACAGATGAGTGCTTGACAAGAGGTCTCAAAAACTCATGTAGCAAATGATACAATTTGCGTTACAGGGTTTTCAAAAACAGTTAATTTTCAACAAATTTTGTTAGCACACCGTTTCACAATTTTGAACCTTAATGACGAAAGCTCGACCAACTGTCTTCAAGTAGTGACCGATTGCAAAGGTAGGATTGGACAAGGATCGTTTGGGGGGAGGGATTTAGTAAAGGTAAATTCTCCCAGCAAATTAGTTTTATATATGTGTGCAGTTTATACATGGTGGGGTTATAAACAGGGAATTGCTGTACTTAAAGTTCTCCCAAATACAATCATGTGCATGCAAGTAGGGCTGAGCAATGATTTGATTAAAATCGATAGTTTAACAAAACAATAGAAAAATAAAAAATTAAAACATCAAAAAGGGCAAAAAGAACGTTGAGTAGAGTGTAGGAAATACATTTATTTCCAAAGCAATCTGAGTGGTTAATAGACATTCCTTAGGCCATTAATATTCCTCTGCAGCTAGGTTGTAGCAGCTTGTACTTAAAGGGGCACTGTGTAGTATCCTGCCTCTAGATAACACAACTTCTTTTCCTCATCCCCCCTTACCAAATGAAACCCGAAAAGTATTAGCTAGTCCAGGGTGGTTAAGGGAGGGAAGGACAATAATGAGTGTCTAAAGTGAAAGTTTAAATGGGGAATTAGATTAGATTCAACTTTGTCATTGAACAGTACGAGTACAGTAAAACAAAACGCAGTGAGCATCTAACCAGAAATGCAAATAGAACAGGGCAGAAAATTTACAAGTATTTAGTATGTTCTAGAGGAATGTATAGAAGGCATATAGAGGGGGGCAGAAAATGTACAGATATTAAGTATAATGTATGCGCAAGTGGGGAATGATTAGTTGCGCAAAAAGACAAATGCAAGTGCAAATGGCAATTCTGACTATGCAATTAAGCAAACTGGAGGTTTTAAGCAGTATGTGCAACTGAAATGCCAGGGTAGCAGCATTGAGGTTGCCTAGGTCACCATGTACATACAACATCTGAAAAATGCAAGTACAATTCTAAACATGCAGTGCAGGCAAACTGAAGGTGCAAGGTGGCATGAACAACTAAAATGAAGGGATAACAGCAATAAGGTTCATGAGGTAGACACGTACATGTAACAACTGAATACTTCCATATCAGACTTTGCAAGGGCAGTGTCAGAATCGAGTAGTACAAGGGACTGGGGCAATAAGGTCCTTGAGAGGTAGTACTAAGCGGTGGGAGGGAGGTGGGTAAGGTTAGTGATTGGTCACAGAGCTCAGCAAGATTACGGTAGATGGGGAAAAAACATCCTGAGCCTGCTGGTACAGGAACAAAGAGACTTGTACTGCCTGCCTGCTGGCAGAAGGGCAAACAGCTTGTGGCTTGGACGTAAAGGGTCTCTGATGCCACGTGCCCTACGCAGACAGAGCTTGCATAACTGACATCAGGGAATCTCATTAAATTAAAGTGAAAAACGTAGATACATTTATAAGAAAAATATTATCTGAAATCTTAACTGCAGATGTGTGTTGGTTATTTTTGCTTTAATGTAATGCTAGCAGTGCAGAAAAAAATATTGCCCCTTTGCCCCACATATAGTTAAGAACGCAAAACAGTTTGAGATTGATAGATCTGTACATCTATAGTAAAAGTGCCTCTAAACAATATGAAGCTTATTTAGTTGGAAAATGGCTAGTCTCTACTCCCACTCTCAAAACGGACTAGTATTGGCCTGTGTGGCAAGTCAGTAGATAACAATTGGCAAAACATAGCCTCAAAAAGCAGATCAGTGCATCCCTAACATGTGTGCACCTGACACTAACCTTGATCTGCAAGAGTAAGGCGGTAAGGCCTGAGATGAGGTGCGTGAGGCTGGGGTTGGAGACGCACTGCTGGTCGTCACGGAGAGTGTTGGTTTGCATGACCATCTCCTTAGCCTCTTCCTCGCAGCGCTGACGGAGCTCTGTGGGCCGGTCTGTGGGTGCCATGCCCTGATCGGGGGCCAGCTGCAGAGGACACAGGGACATGTGTATTTAGATTCATATTGTTGAATAACATTCTGTTTACAGAATTCAGACACCATTCATCGATTAGGTAACAAGCATATTTCTCATGTTTTGCACATGGCCAGGTAAAATGATGCCAGGCCACATAGTCATACAAAAAGTATGTACACTCAGGAAAGGGATGCACCAATACCATATTTTCATTGTCAATACTGATTTTGATACCAAGTACCGATCCAATATAGCAATTATCATTTTGTTGACATGTGCTATGATTGCCATACTTATTTCACATAACTGTAATATAAAATTTTGTTAGCAACTTTCTCAATATTTAAGATCATTTAACATAATATATTATTAAAATGTGTTCAAATAATCTTCATGAACACTACAAGATAAAGTAAAGCAATTGTGGACATTAAATAGCAAAACAGAATGGGTAAGTGGATGTGACAAACAGACAATTTTCCTTTAAGCTTATACATGCATTTTCCAATTGGTATTGGTAAACATCATAACATTCTATGATAATTGGCACATTTTGCTTGCTGTACAAAGGCAAGGTTATGTTTGACAAATATGGTATCTAGCATTGTGGACAAATAATGCCCCCTTTGACACAATGCCTTTATCCAGGTGTTTTTATGCCAAACATCAGCTGTGTCTTCAAGACAGATTTCGATTTTCTAAGAAACATAATACCGGCAGTAATACTATTAAACGGTGTACTGAATAATTATTGACCTAACTAAAGACTGAGGCAAAAAAATACTGACAAGCTTCACTTGTTTTATCAACAAAACACAGGCTAACTATTAGGCAATAGGTGGTGTATAAATCATTTAAGTTATTATTCAGAAGCTCTCAAAAGTTTGACAAATAATGAATGAGTTTTAGTTTAGTTAGTTACTTTAAATACGTTCAGTAAAAAAATTGGTTTTTAAAAGATAACGTTGAGCTTTTTTAGCTAATTAATGTCTACATGCACAGACATGTTTATTTACAATACACTGAATTCTGGGAGTAGTAAGGTGTATCTGACCAAAGATTCTGAAATCTGTATGGAAAACAAGCAAATGTAAATGACCATCTGGTATCAGTTACTCATTACCTTTATCTCTGGTTGATAAACATGGCAGTGCTTGGGCAGAGCCCACAAATGTTAGCAAACATAACTTAACTGTAAAGGATTAATTTATTACCATGTCCTCATTAATCCATTATTCTGCAAATTAACTGTAATAAATGGACCGTTTTAGACTAGGCCTGAATTTACTTTAGACTGTTCATGGTTGCTGTGTATAGAAGACCTAGGTCAGCATACCCTGTTCTTAGAAGTGATTAAGGCTACAACCGAAGGCACCAGGCCTCAAACCTATCATATCTATGGTCCTGTACAGATGGCTCCAAGGTGATGGCTCAAGTTGCCTGTGTCTCCTCAGTTTCTTCCATTTGGGCAGGACAGATACCAGGGGTAGCTAATATCAGGAAGTCTGTTAACTAGAACTATGGTTGCCATGACAAGGTAGAGTTCTCTTATTTTACAACTAGTATGACGACTTGTATTTTATTATATAGGAACAACTGAGAAGTTTTTATTTTAATAAATCGGAAACATTTTCCATCTGCCACAATTTGGCGACCCAGAAGGGACTGCAATATCGTCACGATGACGGTGTTTGCTTTTCGACTCTATAGCTGACTGAAATGTGTGCATCATAAATAGTTAAGCGAAACCTACTTGACAAAATACACAATAGTTCATATCAGTTTGATTTGAGAGTTGAATTGTTTGCACCGGCACGGGACCAATTTATTACATTCAAATAACAGTTGATTTTGGAAGGTATATGTTGTTGTTGTTTCATTGTCAATGTTGCATTGTACTAAGTGAAAATATATGGAAAATCCTTCATTAGTTAAGTTAAAGGACAAAAAAAATATGTTTGGACTGTAACTGAATATTTGATAACAAAGAATGATCACAAAGAGACTTCCAAAAATATAGTATAGCCAATTTGAGGTTTCCATATTCTGTTGTGAGGGAATAACTGATTTGAATCTCCCAAGAACTTGTACGTGAGGAAGCAGACTGGTTATCAACTAATGCATGTGCTAAGATTGATGTGCGTTTGCCAGTACTCCAGAGAAATACTCGTTGGTCAAGGGTGTAGGACTTCGGGAGCGCATTACTCCCCTTGGTGGGTTGCGACAGCGGTGGTTGACGAACCCTTATATGCCAAGCCAAGGCTGGTCCTAAATTAGTGAACATTTTAATTATTCAAATGTCTAATATCCAAGAAACTCTATGTTGAGGATACCCAAAATACATAAGGTGAGGGAGGCTAACATCTCTATGCTGTTAACAGATGTTTGAATGGCCGGCATTGAATGGGTGTTTGAATGAATGAGAGAGAATCATGGAAGCACGGATAACTGTGGGCTCAGGAACAGTTGGATGCGTGTGAATGTGTGTGCTGAATAAAACAATGATTGGGTTGTGTATCTTACTACTATTGCCAATTTATCTACAATGCACAACCATTCTTTGATCTGTGTTCTTATGAAAGACAGTAGCAACAGGCATAAGCCATAAATCCTTTAGTTAGACTATAAACAATTGAATATCACCCAATTACTTTGTTCAATGTATTTTCTTGTTATGACAAGGAAGTAGCCGGACAAAGGGTCATTCACGGCACTTTCTAGTGTTTGAGGGAAGTGTTTCAGAACAGAACCCAGAACATTACTGACTAGAACTTTGTGGTACTTCACAAATGCTTAATTGATCAATGACATTCCCTCTATAACCCCCAAATGAGCACCGGCATGGCTATTGCCATACATACACCACATATGCTAGTGATTTTCACCCACAACACAGATGGTTTCTATTGGTTTTTACTATTAGGAAGAAATTTGGGCTGTTTTTGATTGTGTTTTTGGTTAAAAAGACAGATCTTTCTTTTGGTTAACATTAGGAAAGAAAAGTACAGTGGGGCAAAAAAGTATTTAGTCATCCACCAATTGTGCATGTTCTCCCACTTAAAAAGATGAGGCCTGCAATTTTCATCATAGGAACACTTCAACTATGAGAGACAAAATTAAAAAATCCAGAGAATCACATTATAGGATTTTTTATGAATTTACTGGTAAATTCCTCGGTAAAATAAGTATTTGGTCACCTACAAACAAGCAAGATTTCTGGCTATCACAGACCTGTAACTTCTTTAAGAGGCTCCTCTGTCCTCCACTCGTTACCTGTAATAATGGCACCTGTTTGAACTTGTTATCAGTATAAAAGACACCTGTCCACAACCTCAAACAGTCACACTCCAAACTCCACTATGGCCAAGGCCAAAGAGCAGTCAAAGGACACCAGAAACAAAATTGTAGACCTGCACCAGGCTGGGAAGACTGAATCTGCAATAGGTTAGCAGCTTGGTGTGAAGAAATCAACTGTGGGAGCAATTATAAGAAAATGGAAGACATACAAGACCACTGATAATCTCCCCCTGCTTAAACCAGTACATGTCCAGGCCCGTCTGAGGTTTGCTAGAGAGCATTTGGATGATCCAGAAGAGGATTGGGAGAATGTCATATGATCAGATGAAACCAAAATAGAACTTTTTGGTAAAAACTCAACTCGTCATGTTTTGAGGAGAAAGAATGCTGAGCTGCATCCAAAGAACACCATACCTACTGTGAAGCATGGGGTGGGAACATCATGCGTTGGGGCTGTTTTTCTGCAAAGGGAACAGGACAACTGATCCGTGTAAAGGAAAGAATGAATGGGGCCATGTATTGTGAGATTGAGTGAAAACCTTCCATCAGCAAGGGCATTGAAGATGAAACGTGGCTGGGTCTTTCAGCATGACAATGATCGCAAACACACCGCCCAGGCAACGAAGGAGTGGCTTCGTAAGAAGCATTTCAAGGTCCTGGAGTGGCCTAGCCAGTCACCAGATCAACCCCATAGAAAATCTTTGGAGGGAGTTGAAAGCCCTTGTTGCCGGTCGCTTTATGAGTTGAGAAATCCATATAAAGTTTTTACACAATTATTCTGACTGTTCGTCAGCCCTCCCAGGATAAGATGTTTCATTGGCTAATATATATATTTTATGTCAGACATGTTTATTTTAGAAAAATATGAATGCTTGTGTTAGCTGCGTGTTGGTACTTAAGTAACTCTTGTCTCGTTCGAATGATGCGTTCTAATCACACCATTGTGATCCTATGCGTCAAAGGGTTAAGACTGTTTAAGACCTCTACAAATATAAATTAAGACAGAAAATACCAAAACAATTTATTTGATAGAAAAGAGAATTTATTGTCAGTCCTACTTTAGAAGGCCTATTGGTGTATCAACAATGTTGCATTGTCATCAGCATTGCGTTAACCTGACGTTTTACCTGATACACAGAGAGCATGTTCTAAAAGGGGAGAAGAGCTGACAAAGAAAGTTGTTTTTTAATAATGGGTGTGTAAAATATCTTAAGTTGTTCACAATTAAGTTGCTCCTTCACAGTAATGTCTTTAAAAAGGGAGAATTAGGGACATACAAAAATCTATACTTCTCCACTTTAATGATCAGTCATTTGCTGTCCATCAACTCTTACCCCATCAAGGTTGATGTCAGGTGACCTGTGACATCTTCCAAAAAAACCTCAGTCCAGAAAATAGGCTGACAACAGTAATGCCAGAAGCCCAAAGACCTGATTCAAACAAGTTGCAAATCTGTAATTTTCCCAACATGATATACAATTAATTGTATGAATATTTAGTGAGTCAATACAGCCCCCCCGAAATAATGAATTTCTTATTAGTTCAATAGACAAGACAGAAAAAAACATGTCGGATGACTGAAGCAGCAGTCATATTTTTCAAAAGGGGCATTACTTAACAGCTGATGGCAACAATTAATGCTCGATGGCTGTAGTGTAGCTCATGTGCAAGCCATTCAATATCCCCCCCACCATTTTTTTTATAACACAACCCCAAACTCTCCTCAAGACATGTGGCAGTCCTGTTGTGCTCTTCTCAATGTCATGGCCTAGGTCCACCAAGTTGCACCTTGCCGCGTACTCGTTTCCTGCCTGAGCCTACCACCTCCAAGACTTATCTTCCTCCATCACGTTTTCATTGAACTTGTATCTCCCAAACCCATTTATGACAGTCGCTCATTGTCTAATATTCATATGTAATGTAATGAAAGAAATACATGCTAATTAGATGTCGTACCACTGTGTGTGCCAATTTTCCCCATCAGTCTTAAATAGGCCATCTGCAAACGTACATAAAATTTAAGCCCCCTTATGACCTAAATATCCTTGACTTTAAGACCTATTAAGACTTAAGGAGCCACAGGAACCCTGACTAGATTCAAGACTGGACTGTTCAATGTTACTTTAATGACTTTCTAATCCTTTGCATTTGTGTTTTGGTACACACAACTTTAATTCTGGATATTACACATGATGGTTAAGGTATGTCTGCTAACACTTTCCACAAAAGAAAGTTACATTTCTATTTATTTAAATGCATGATTGTTGAAGGGATAGTTTGTCTAAAAATCCTATCCAAAAAAATCTCCTAGATTGTCTGGAATGAACATAGTCATTGTTACACAACCACCCATTATTCAGCTCTGTCCTGGGCTGAAATTAGCATTCTTAGCATCGTCCAAATTCATGAATGGAAACTGCGTCAGCAAAACTGCATTGATAGTGGAAAACTACTCCACATCACACCAAACTAAGACTAAGTGTTTATTGCAAAGAACATGACTACGTTGTATTCCTCGAAAAAGTTCGTGTAACATTTCAAATAAATAAATGTGTTCTTCCGGTGTTGAACGGTCAGTTTTGATCTTAATTGCATCAACCAAAGCATTCTTTCAGGAAGAAGAGGGGTATACGTCACAGTAAACAAAAGGAGGTATTAGCTAGCTAGGAAGCAAGTTTCCCATTTCATCGTTAATATTCACCAAAAGGACAGTCAAAGTTTACTTGCTTGAGAGACAAGCACAGCCAGGAAGTAGGCTTTTGCGGGGTATAGAACCTTACTTGTTCAAACCAGAAAGCAGAGTACTAAGAGGCCAGAACAGCAGCTGATGGTGAACCAGTTAATTACCAACCCTTGCCAGAATGTCCAGAGAATGGTGGTGTAGCTGTGGATCATGCAATCTAATGATCCCTGTAGTTTCCAGACCAACAGTCCAGACCAACAGTCCAGACCAACAGTCCAGACTTTTGGTAAGTGATTTTTCGACAAACGATCCCTTTATTTATTTTTGTATTAGTGAACATGGTAGGAATGTTGCCAAAATATCCATACATCCAAATATGTAAAAAAAATGCTAACACTCCACGAGGTGGACCTTACCGCAAGACCTCACATCTAGCGTATATAATATTGTCTCTTGAAATATGTACCTACCTCACAGCAGAACTGCTGGACCTCATGAAGCACCTTGTTTAGGTCCTTGTTGAGCTGCTCCAGCTCCAGTACTGTGGTTGCGTATCGCCTCTGGAACTCCAGGCCTATAGGCACCGAATAAGACTTCTGCAAAGACGGACAGCCCACACCAACCTAAAATGTTAAGCTGTTTACATTTGTAACAGAGGTATATAAACAAAATCTCTGAACATACAGTAATGTAAAGAACAAATAGCCATACCAGTTTTTCAGCCTCTGTGTTCATATCCTTCAAGTGCTTGATATGTTCCTTCTTGATCATAAGGATCTTTGAGAGCCTTGTCTAGAAGAGAGGGAGAGAGCAATACTGGTGAGAGAAAGTAGGCTTGAGAAACATAACACAACACAGATGTACTAACTAACTCTGGGCAAAGGAGTATAGATCGGACATCTATATACTGAAACGGAGGGGCCCCACACATCCTGTCCACACCTCCTGCTAGGAGTTGCCCATGTGACTGTCACAGGCTTGATGGATAGGACCATTGACCATATGCTGGAACATACCATACAAGGGTCATTTGTAAGATAAGCTTTTCTCATTGGAGGGTATTTGACTGTGTAATGGCTGGTTTTGACCATTGGCCGCCTCCCTTGTATTTTTGTTTAAGTACTGTGTTCTTTCTGTATTCATTGGCGCGAGAGAGAGAAATGAAAGAACTATGTACTATTAACATTGACGTCTCATGTTGAATAAAGATGGCTCTCCCCTTACTTTCCGGTTGCATAACTTTTGTTCATGGATATCACATGGGACAGAAAATAACATGGAAAATACTTATACTAACATTACATAATAATTTGGTAAAAAACTAACTATAAAAATTGCTTAATGTTTGCGGAAACCCCTAAGAACACGTTGCAGGTAAGTCAATTTCCTTTGAGATAGCATTGTCAAAAATACTATAAACCAGTTTGTAAGGTACTAGCCTGTAACATTTGGTGGCTTTTTCTCTGCCAAGTTTGACAGATATTCTGACAATTCTGTTTCTGCCTGTTAATGGCAAAGGAAGGAACACTCACCACCTGGACCAAGAACTTCACTGGGAATCCACCAAGCGTGTCCCCTTCTGTTCCAGGAAGTTTGCTTTTCCATGGAGACTGGCTGATAAGAGGATCATTGTCCTGTAACAGGAACGTGTGACAATATTGATAGCAAATAAAAAACACTATTCAAGTCAGTCATAATGCAACTGACAATTTTTTTATAATCAACATTTATACAAACTGTACCATTAAGACAACTGTCTTGTTTGAAAGGAAAGCCCTTCTAAGACAATAATAAAATAAAAATGAAAAACACTTGAAAATAACTTGATGTCGACATGAAGATTTAACATCACAAAAGAAATAAAGAAAAGTAATGTGGAAAGACAACTCCTAACTAGTCTTCCATAAACCATTATAAAGAACCAATTAGATGTGACGAAACTAGAATGTGCACAGAAGTCTTCATTTCCTACTTACCATGAGGACGGGCGTGTTAGCAGATGGGTAATTCCCTCTAGGCGGGGTCATGAAGTTCTGAAAGCGGGAGGGTCTCAGTTTTTGGGCAAAAGCAGAGATGGGCATGGTCTCATTTGGCTCGTTACTCTGGAAGAAACCATACATTTCAAAATAAACAGTTGCAAAGCAGTAAACCATGGTATTTGTTGTATTTTGTTTGTTGCAGTGGGTTCAACCATTGCTGTAAATTGTCCAAAAACACATGAACGTGGTCAGTTGAAAAATGTAATGTCTGGTGCACTTGTATGGCTTAAAGTCAAAGCCTCACATTGTGGCCATAAGTTTGAATCCTGGTCACAAGAAAACAGAAAATCCCTGGGGGCCTTGTGCTGGGCGGTACAAATTGGCACAGCACCATCTGGGATTGGTAAGACAACGGTTGCCATTTCTTTTGTCGCAATTTACTCCTTGTGGAAGGTTGGGTGTCTGGAAGGTTCATTCTTGTTGTTGGTCCATAAATGGCTTGATCTTCCTCCAAGCGTGTAGGAGCTGGAAAGTACTTCCTAGTTAAGCAAGCAGTTCAAGATGAAGAACAAGACAGCCAGGTCTTTCTGAGATCATTTCTCAATCTTTAATTGGCCGGAGGTTGATGGGATGTGCTGTGATGAGGCAAGGCCAAAAGTGCAAATTGGGACATTGGGTAAGAAATAATGAAAATGGTTCATCTTTAAGGTCGGCAGTACTTTAAGCACCAGCACGTTAATAAAAAATTAATATGCAGTGCTCCAAATTAGTGTTGCAATTATATAAGCATAGCTGAAAACTGTTGTGCTGATCACAGAGTCATCATCTGGAGCATCAACAACTGTGGGTTAGATTTTACAGGCTCAAAATGTCAAGAACTCTTGAGAAACTGATGCCTCACAGGTCCTCAACTGGCAGCTTCATTAAAAGGTAGCTGAAAAACAACAGTCAACCTCAACAGGGAAGTTGCTGCCCTTATAAGGCAGAGCTGCAAGGAGAAAGCCACATCTTAGACAGGCCAATAAAAAGAAAAATGTAGGGCAAAAGCACAGACATTGGAGAGAGGAAAATTGGAAAAAGTGTTATGGACAGACAGATCTAAGTTTGAGTTGAATATTCATCAGCTCAGACCAAAGGAAAATATGCTTGATGAGTGCTTGACCCCGTGTCTCAAGCATGGTGGAGGTAATGTGATGATCTGGGGGTGGTTGGTGGTGGCAAAATGGGAGATTTGTACAGGGTAAAAGGTATTTTGAAGGAGTAATGCTATAACCCCATATTTGTACCGCCATACCCTGTGGACAGTGACTGATTGGAGCCAAAATGACCCAAAGCACAGCTCCAAACTATACAATAACTAGGGAAGAAGCAGTCAGCTAGTATTCTTTATACGGAGTGGCTAGCAGTCACCAGATCTCAACCCTATTGAGCTGTTGGGGGTGCCAATACAACATGTGGAAGGTGCTTCATGAAACATGGGGTGAAATCTCTTTAAATAACCACAACAAATTGACAACTAGAATGCCAAATGCTAAAATTGGCAATGTCTACATTTCTTATTCAGACTCATTTCATATATGTTTTCAAGACATTTATTACAAAGTGACCCCAAACTTTCAAATGGTAGTGTACATTGTGACACAAAAAATGTATGATGTATGCACTTACTGCATGACGTGACTTGGGTAAAAGACTAGAATGTCAATTGACGGAAGGAATGCAAGCTAAATAGACTGGTACTCAGGTAAGGACAGCACTGCTAATATTGGACAAAAGTCTCAAGGGTTTACATAATGTCACAGAAGGGCGGAATCCCTGGTGTAGCATAATCAAAGATGAATGAGTAATGAAGGCCAGCTGTACCAGCACTTCGTAGTCAGGCACAGTGTGTGAACCCAGCCCATTCCGATCAAAGGTCACACGGTAGGTGGCAGCGCCTGTATCCACAGCATCAATCTGCCCAGTGAACAGGCCGTCATGGACCCCCCGGAGACGAGCTGAAATAAACACACATCAATTGTCAAAGCAGGCTGCATATACAAATCGTCGCCAACAAAATGCCTTGAGATATTCACAAGGAACAGGTTGCTAGGACTACAGGCTTGCAAATATTATGTTTTTATAACTTTGTCTTTACAGGACTTTAGGCTATATTCAATATGAATGGAGTTAAAAATGATTAATTGCTGAAAGAGCAGTGGGCCATATGCAAAGACAATTATTTGGTACATGTGGTTTAGAGGACACATCTTAGACCCCTGGACTAATCCAAGCCATTGTTTGAATTGCCATAAAACAGTACCAGTGACTTTAGTTCCTATGACAAGTGGCAAGGGGATCTCCTCAGGCAGGTCTTTGCAATGTGAAACATCAAAAAACTTTCGCTGCTGCAGCATACGCATCTTCTGCCTCTTCTGCCTCAGAGCGGTCCGCTCCTCTGAAAAGAAGGCAGATGAACACCTAGAAGGAAACACTTGAATTACACACACGTAACTGGTATGCTTTATAAAGATAGGCAATCAAAAACCAGGAGGGGGCATATTTATATTTTGAGGGTAGGGCGGTGTTTGTGTTGAACAAATTCAGTTTAAGTCCAAATCTTCAGTCACTAAATAATTCTTAATGATTTCAATTGAGAGGCCTAATGAAAGCAAATAACCACAGGATATTCATTTCAACAGTCTATGCCCACAGACAAAAGACCTTATATGGAACATGAACATATAATGAACAATAACCTTCTCGGTTTCCCCATCAGCCTCCTAATTGTACCCCACTCCACACGTGTCAACTTCCTAGTCTTCAGGTTGGGAAAGGAGTCTTTTAGACACAGGCAGAAGTCATTGTCCCCTTCAAATAATGGCCTGGATGGGTAAAAAGTGCATACATGTTAACAGCATAAATAACGTTGGTTTATTCTGTGTGCATAAGCATTAAACAGCTGTTACTGTAGTGCAGTTACCGGTCTATGTTGGAGTAAAACCACTCATAGATGCACCATTTGTGTGCTTTTGGCAGTTTGAGAAGGTTTCTCAATCTCAAACCAATTCTCTGAGACACTTTCTTATCTGGAGTAGTCACGTTAGCAAACTTCTGTAAGAAAACAAAACATTCACAAAAATGAGGTTGTAGGTTAATCAGATCTGGACTGGTTAAAACTACAGGCATTGACATTTGTGTTCAGAGTTTAAGAGGCCGTTTTGTCGGTGTAAAATGAGTATTTTGCCATATTCACTACTGTTCAAAGGTTTGGGATTACTTAGATTTCCTCGATTAAGAAAAGCACATCTGTTCTCCATTAAAATAACAAAATGTATCATAAATATAGCGGAGACATTAACATTGCAAATGATTACTGTAGCTGCAGACGGCTAATGGAATCTCTACATAGTAGGCTTTTGTATGCATATCAGCAACAATGACACATGTTCCAATAGCACACTGTGTTTGGTAAACCAAGTTAATTATTATAAAAGGCTAGGTGATCATTAGAACACCTTCATGCAAATATAAGCTCAGCTGAAAACTGTTTTCAGGTTTCACTTTTATATTTGGGATTATAAACATGTAATATAAATTGATCATGGTGTATTTGGCACCAAATTGTTCTCAAGAACCTCAGCTAATATAAGCATGCATGGTAATGTCCTTATAAGGTAGTGTTTTAGGGAAAAATGCTCAAATGTAAATTTCATAAGAAAAATCAGATTTTCCAATATTCAGTGTTCAGTATACCATAACAACCATACGGAACAATTCTCCCAATACAAATGTTCTGTGCAAACAATGCACATTTGTGTATGAAAACATATCAGAAGGAATGTGAACAGAAATTTTTTATTATTTGCCTTCTGTCCAACATGTTCGACACCATTTATCCTTTAAATCAGACACCACAAACAACCTTGGGGAACAGCTCGGCCATTCCAGGAACACTTCTCAAATCCTTTTTCTTACACAAATATGCATTATATCCCAATAAATGTGAAGAGAACAATGAAATTATTCACCTTTTGTGCAAGCAGTCCAATGTGTTTGACAACCATTATAATTGTACTATTCATCATTAAAATCAGACCACAAAAGAGCATTTGGAAAAGTTCTGCCATTCCAAATAAGCAAAGCTGACAATATTTATAAGGATCACAAATGTATTACATTATTTCATAAATAGGTTATTTGATCTGCACCGGTGTTAGCATTCCTCCTTTGTGTTCGGGTAACACAGCAATCCAGCATATGAAAACCAAAAAACATTTTGGCTACATCAGATAAAGGTGTTTTTTGTTGTTACTACTACTACTACTGCCACAACAAAAACAATCCTTTCTCGGTCTGTGCTCTCCGTTAGCATGGTTTGAGCATTAATTCTCCATGTGTGTACACACTTCCAAGGGTGTGCCAACTGAGATAGGCAGTCTAGCATAAAAGAAACGTATGAATAAGTTACCTTGCCCCTGACAGGGGAAAACAATATATTTTGCCTAGCAACAACTTTCCATTGGTTGAATTTCCAAAATCAGCATCCTTTTCATTGGTCAGGTGCACCATAAGGTTAGGCTAAATATTATGACAACCAGGAAATGTAACACAAACACAAAGCAAATGGGCGTTCGCAGCAGAATCTCAGGAAAATAGCAAAGAAAACTGAAACTCCAGCACAAAACCTTTTTGAAAATATGTAATTGTTATGCAAATACGCCTTGCGCATGGGCGGTACCGCCTAGATCGTCCTCAGGAGGTTATTAAAGAAGCAAAAAAAGTGTCTTTAGACTAGTTGAGTATCTGGGGCATCAGGCAAGAAACAAAGATGATTCTTCCAACTCTTCAGTCTATTCTTGTTCTGAGAAAGGCTATTCCATGCAAGAAACTGAAGATGTCATACAACGTTGTGTACTAATCCCTTCACACAACACCGTAACTAGCTCTAATCAGAAAGAGGAGTGGGCTGCCCTGGTTCACAACAGAGCAAGAGGACAAATACAATAAATTGTTTAATGAGAAAAACAGATGTCTCACAAGTCCTCAACTGGAAGCTTCATTAAATAGCACAGGCAAAACACCAGTCAAGGCCACCTGTGAAGAGGCAACTCTGGGATGCTGGCCTAAGTGGAGTTGCAAAAAATGCCAGATCTCAGACTGGCCAATAAAATGAAAAGATTTTAATGGGCAAAGGAACACCAACAATGGACAGACAAAGATTGTGTTATGGACAAATTAAGTTTGAGGTGCTGACAAAAAAAGAGCATTCATCCAGGGGTGCTATGGTGGTGGCAAAGAGGCAGATTTGTTCAGGGTACAAGGGATCTTGAAGTGGCTATCACTCCATTTTGCAATGCCATGCCATACCCTGTGGACGACCATTGACAGGAGCAAACTTCCGCCTAAAACAAGACAATGACCCAAAGCACGGCTCCAAACAATGCAAGAACTACACTGCTCAAAAGAATTAAGGGACGACGTAATCATAGTATAACATCAAGTCGATTAAACTTCAGGGATATCAATGTGGGAAGCTAGCGTTTTTAAATCAATGTCAACTGTTTTGGAGCAGATGAAAGTGACAATGAGTGCACTGGACAGGCAACAGCAAGACAACCCTGAAAAAGGCAATGGTTTTACAGATGGTGGCCACAGAAAATAGCACTCTCCTTATTATTCCCAACTGATTTTTTTCTAGTTTTGCATTTTGATAGGGTCCTTGTCACTACTGGTAGCATGAGGCAGTACCTTGCAGCCCAAACCAATTGGCATTGGCAGTCCAGGTCCTCCAGGATGGCACATCAATACGTGCTGTCACAAGGTTTGCTGCGTTTCCCAGTACATTCTCTAGAGCAAGGAAGAGATACCCAGAGACGGGCCTTAACGAGGAGAACTGGACATGGCCATACACAGGCAACACAGCAGCAGGACCGGTATCTACTCCTTTGGGAGGGGGAAAAGGAGCACTGCAAGAGCCCTACTAAATGACCTCCAGCAGGCTACCGGTGTGCATGTACAGTGGGGAGAACAAGTATTTGATACACTGCTGATTTTGCAAGTGTTTCTACTTACGAAGCATTTTTAATCATAGGTACACTTCAACTGTGAGAGACGGAATCTAACACAAAAATCCAGAAAATCACATGGTATGACTTTTTTAATAATTTGCACTATTGCATGACCAATATTTGATACATAAGAAAAGCAGAACTTAGACTGGCTAGGCCACTCCAGGACCTTGTGATGCTTATTATGGAGCCACTCCTTAGTTGCCCTGGCTGTGTGTTTTGGGTCGCTGTCATGCTGGAAGACCCAGCCACGACCCATCTTCAATGCTCTTACTGAGGGAAGGAGGTTGTTGGCCAAGATCTCACGATACATGGCCCAATCCATTCTCCCCTCGATACAGTGCAGTCGTCCTCTCCCCTTTGCAGAAAAGCATTCCCAAAGAATGATGTTTCACCTCCATGCTTCATGGTTGGGATGATGGTGTTTGGATTGTACTCATGCTTCTTCTTCCTCCAAACACGGCGAGTGGAGTTTAGACCAAAAAGCTAAATTTGTCATCAGACCACAACCTTCTCCCATTCCTCTGGATCATCCAGAAGGTCATTGGCAAACTTCAGACAGCCTGGACATGCGCTGGCTTGAGCAGGGGGACTGTGGTCCCAGCACTCTTCAGGGTATTGACCAGGTCCTGCCGTGTAGTTCTGGGCTGATCCCTCACCTTCCTCATGATCATTGATGCCCCACGAGGTGAGATCTTGCATGGAGCCCCAGACCGAGGGAGATTGACCGTCATCTTGAACTTCATCCATTTTCTAATAATTGCACCAACAGTTGTTGCCTTCTCACCAAGCTGCTTGCCTATTGTCCTGTAGCCCATCCCAGCCTTGTGCAGGTCTACCATTTAATCCCTGATGTCCTTACACAGCTCTCTGGACTTGGCCATTGTGGAGAGGTCGGAGTCCATTTGAGTGTGTGGACAGGTGTCTTTTATACAGGTAATGAGTTCAAACAGTTGCGGTTAATACAGGTAATGAGTGGAGAACAGGAGGGCTTCTTAAAGAAAAACTAACAGGTCTGTGAGAGCCGGAATTCTTGCTGGCTGGTAAGTGATCAAATACAGATTATTTAAAAATCATAAAATGTGATTTTCTGGATTGTTGTTTTAGATTCTGTCTCTCACAATTAAAGGGTACCTATGGTAAAAATTACAGACCGCTACAAACTGTCAGAAACAGGCTCCATGAGGGCGGCATGAGGGCCTGAAGATCTCAAGTGGGACCTGTGCTCACAGCCCAGCACTGTGCAACTCAATTGGCAATTGCCCAAGAACACCAGAATTGGCAGATCCACCATTGTTGCCCCTTTCTAGTCACAGATGAGAGCAGGTTCACAGTGAGCATGTGACAGACATGAGACTGTGGTGAAAGTTATGCTGTCTGCAACATCATCCAGATTAACTGGTTTGGAGGATGGTCTGGAAAGACATATCCTTGGAGGGTCGCACAGACCACCACATGGTGGTCAACAGTACCCAGACTGCTGCTAGGTACCGGGATGAAATCCACAGACCCAATGTCCGACCTTGCAGTGGGCCTTGGGTTCCTTCTGGTGCAGGACAATGCCTGGCCTCATGCGGCCAGGGCATGTAGGCAGTTCTTGGATGAATAAGGCATTGATGCCATTGACTGACCTTCACGTTCCCCTGATCTGAACGCATTTGAGAATCTGGAGGACAAAAATGCACCACAGACTGTCCAGGAGCTCACTGATACCGGGATCCAGGTCTTTGATGAGATCCCCAAGGACACCATACAGGCCATACACAGTCATATTGAGTTGCTGTGATGAAATTCACAAGTTGGAAAAGCCTGTGTTTACTTAGATTTTTGGTGTGAGTTTGAATCCAGCTCTCAATCAATTGGCGATCTTGGTTTCCTCTGATCATTGT
>JACXGJ010000622.1:0-67563 GCA_016801105.1 Esox niger
GCGTTGTCCCTCTTTCTCCAGCGTTGTCCCTCCCTCCTGCTGGCAGATAAATGGAGAAGGTGACACCAGTGATCTGCAGCTGGCGGGGTCTCGGGATATCATTTAAGCACCTTTAATTATTGGTCACTGAGGTTTCTTGTAAAAAAGGAAAAATGTGTAAAGCAGTCACCTTTACACACACACACACACACACACACAATTACCCAGGCACAACAACAAAACCAAAACAGGGGCACATTTAACATGCAGCATGGGAGGAATATTGTGTTGTTTACCTCAGATAAGACATCTTATCAGTACCAGGAGGAAGAGCAATAATTGATGTGTCTTTGTGTTTTTCTCATTGGGAAACTGGAGATAACCAGAGAGAGTCTCTCCCCCTGCCTGTTCTGCTCTTCATCCTAACCTGATCAGGCCGCTTGTACAATATCTACAGACTGACTGGTATTAATGTTAGCATGGTTCCAGACAGGGAGCCAACAGAGAGTGGTAGCGGGCCTTGTCTGTCTTTACCCTCGGCACCCCTGATCCACACTGACGGACGGCTGATCAGTAGAGGGTTAATTCAAGCACATGATTGCCGAGGATCAGATCAGGAAGGAGGATAACTGTTGTTATATCCCCGAATATCGTTAATGTTCCGTCGTGCAGAGACCAGGCGCCGCTTGGTGTGTACGACTTTCAGCATGCATTTATTTAGACATACTTCAGATATTGGTCCGATTGGCTCAGTAATTGTCTCATCATCCTATGATTGCACCCGTGTCACTCTGCCGGTCGGCCCGGTCTCTTCCAGCCGTTCAGGATAAAGACATTGGGAAAGCTGACAGTGTCGTTTGGCGGATGGAGACATATATAACTTAATCTGTCAGTTGACCTGGCTGTCCCCTCCAGGATGGGGTCTCAGTGGGGGCCCCCAGGGACCCCACTACTGTGCATTCTCATTAGTGTATTCCCCTGACATTCAGCCGGGTAGGGAACCGGGATAGGGACCATTACCATTGGCTGGTACCCATCTTCCCATTCACACAGTATCCCTCAGTCTCCCTTCTGTTTATCTTCATGTCATATCCTCTCCCTACCATTGAATCTTATTTACCCAATAGGCCTTTTCTCACTTCATTACTTTTTGACAGAGCCTCTTTTTATCAAACGCTCCAGCTAGAAAGTGCCAAGTGGTATTTGGACATGGCTCTTGACCATGAAACCAATTGAATGGTAGCATTTCCTTATGTAAAAAAACGAAGTAAATGCATTTGAATATTCTTGCATTAAAGCCTTTACAATATCCACAGAATACAATCTCCCTCCACATTAATGCATAATGTAATACACTCCTCCACGCCGGGGAGATGGTGTGTCTGTTTGCGGACCTGTGTGAGTTTCAGACTGAATGCTGTCTTAGATCCACACAGGCCAGCCCGCCAGTGATGGCCATTCAACTGTCTACAGAGACAATGGAGTACAACTTTAGGTTTTTTTTCACCTCCAGCGGGCTTGAGTTTGTCCTCTTCCTCCCGAGCTACCGACTGGCAGTGTTTAATTGTATTCCTCGGCCGTTCCCTTGGCCCAGCCGCCTGGCCAGCAGCCCATACACCTGAGTTATTGGTTTGCTGTAATAATTTGCAAGACCTTGAGTGAAAGTGGATATTAGCATATAAATAGCAGATGCGCATAGGACCATCACAGCTGAGTACATTTAATTTTTGGTTTATAAGATTGAATGGGTTTTTAAATGCATAGCCATCAAACTTGCCAAAAGACAAATGAAGTTGAGAGTTCAGTTGTCCGAGGCTGCCTCCTAAGATCATTTTTTAAAAGGATAACAGACTTACTTAAGGAGTGCGCTGGGGCGGGCACTTCCCAGGGCACAAAGTAATTGAGATTGCTTACAGAGTTAATTAGACCATACAAAATATATTGAAGGGCACAGGGAGCACTTTAGCCCGGTGAAGTGTGTTTTTCCCAGTAAGTGGTGGATATTTAACCGGAACCTCATTATCTACACCTTTCACTGGGGAAAGGGACGGAGGTTTTGACATGGCCAATCGATAAGAGTTCACCCTGGATGTTTCAAACCCATTGCACACCAAGTAGCACTGGGAAGGAATGGCTAATATTCTTTTTTTAATGTGCCTGCTTCAGTCTGACATAGATATACACCTTTTTAAATTTGTATTTTCCTAATTAGGGAAAACATTTTTTTAATTGAAAGATCTGAATGACAAAACAGAATTTCATTTTAAATGACATTCAATAATTTTCTCATAAACAATTAAAGAACTAACAAATAGCATATAAGGACTTGGCAAAATTCAGTCTAGCCTAAAACCGCTGTAAGTTGTGGAAGAAAGTTTAAGTGTTAGAGACCATTCCCTGTAATATATCTGTGTAGTTAACTTAAAATATAAAAAAAACATTTATCTTGGGAAACTTTCTTGGTGTATTTTGTAAGAGGGAGAAAAAGTGTTTTTCTTTATACAATGTACAGGAATGGGAAAATGTCTGTTTAAATGCAAAGGAAGGGATGAGGAATAGAGACAATATTTTAGCTAAGCTTGTGTCAGCAAAATGTTTCTATACAAAAGCTAATTCTCTCCCCCCCAAACACACCTCTACAAGAGTTACAATCCTGCCATCTCAAGGTGGCAGTCCTGATTTTATCACTGCAGAATTAAAGTGAATTAAAACTAAAATAATGTTTGTCGACCTGGAATTTCTAGTGGGCTGGTAATCTTTTTCCATGGGGTTTTAATCTATCAATGGAGAAATAACTACTTTGGATTAAAGAAGACAACTGATATAAACAAAATAGCAATCTCCTTTTCCACAATTGCTAGCGACTGGGGATGAAAAACCGTAACTGTGCCTGGAGTAATGTAGAAAGTTTGGCTTGTGAACTGCACTTTCTCTCCCTTTCCCTGAGTTTCAGGGTGGAATACATTAAGTTAGAATGGAATTGTTAAAACAATCATTTCTATGGCTGAACATTAGCTAGGTTGGTGGATTTCGCCACCTATACCCTAAGATTTATGCCTTTTTATCCATGAACATCTATTTTTAAGCCTTTTTTAACCTAGTCGTATTTCGTTCAAACAAATGGTTAACCATTATTATATTCAAAGAAATGGAGGATAAAATCGATCATTTCCTCAAGTATAATTGCAAAACCGTATTGCTTTGTTGCTTTCATTCCTTCTCTCACACTTTCCTTCATCTTCTCGGACGGCGGTAATTAGTAGGTAATTATGATGTAATCTTTTTTTTTTTTTGCAGTGTTTGGAGAGAATAAAATTGGTATTCTTGTCTCATAAGTGCGGGTGTCTGTTTTATTCAGTGTACAGGCGTAGGATGAGACACTTCTTCCCAGGAGGCCATCATCATCTAGCTGGCCTCCCTGAGCAGCATGTTTAAAACTGACTCCCCAACCTGCTAAAGGTGATGACAGGGAGTAATTGAGACCTCATCCAAAGACAGTTTAGGCCCTAATCTGCTGTAGTCAACACTGCACACAGGCTGTAATGAAAAAGAAAATAAGAGGGGGAATAAGAGAAATAAAAAGCGAGCTATGATCTCTCTTTACTACTTGCCAAAGGTAATCATGGAAGCAATTAAGCTTAATAAATGTAAAAGCATGAAAGCCGTATACGCTGTGTGTCCTAGATGAACCAAGGGCATGAGCGTTATATGCAATGTTTTATGAAAATGACCCCTATATTTACAAAATGGCATTCTGTTATGCATTGTAGCGCAGAGAATGGTTAACTACCTTTTGAGTAAATTAAAAAGCATAAATTCTGTTTAGCGATGATGCGGGCTTTGCCTCATCCCCCTGGCAGAGCATAACTGAACAGCCTCCCCGAGAGAGGAGGGAGCGAGTAGGGGAAAACCCATGGGTTGCTTTTCACCTTTCATAAATTCCCCCGGCTTGGATTCTATACCAAAAAAAAAATAATTTGCGGCAGGGGCAGCTCATTGTTATTCCGCCACGATTGATGGTGGTCATTTACTCTCCTGGGGAGTTAAGTGCCCCTGTCATTCCTGAAGAGCGTAATTGGGAGGTTCCACAGGTCAGCGCCGGTGACAGTTTTCTCTTTTGATTAGTGTTAGAGTGATAACAAAACTTACAGGCCGGGTGATAGATGAGCATGTGCCGGCAGAGACTCCAGGCAGTCAGCCAGCCAGCCAGGCAGGCAGGCAGAGGAGGAGCACATCAAACCATCACACATCCCCTCCTGTCCTGAAAGCAGGCCGTCCACCTCCTTTGTTCTCAACAGCATCTAACCGACAGACAGAGGCCGTGGCATGGACACGGTGGCCACTCCCCTCCACCTGACGCACCTGTCATTTCATCCAATGCCCTTTTGTCCAGGAAGCTTCTTCCTGTTATTTTGTATGGGAAATGTAATAAATACTTCATATGGAATCGTGAACTACTTGAGTAATCAGGCAGTTTTCAGTGGGGTTTATTTGGTACTGCTTATGGCTGGCATCCCAATACCCAGTCTGGTTGCCATGTCAGATCTGTGTGTCTGGCTCATGTTGAGTAGATCTCCTGAAAGCGATTGTGTTGAGGAAATCCAGCTGGCTCAGAGGTGAGCGCCCTCCGTATCGTTTGGTGACCCGGCCTTTCTCTGACCAGCGTGTCTTAGGTTTCTTATCAGCTCCACACGCAGACACCTAGCTCACACTTCTGAAGCCTACAATACACTCCACTTATCGCTCCATCTGTTGGACAGCCTATTGCTCCTGTAGTTATTTTTTCGATTCACATCTTACAGGAATAAAAGATAGGCTAAGTATCAACATGTTTGGGTATTAGGTCAGTGGATTGGCCAAAACAGAGCAATGGCACATAACAAAATAGCGTTTTGTTTAAGATCTTTCTGTGCAAACTAACTTGGAGCAGGAAGTGTATTTAGAAAAGCCTTTTCACCTAATGAATGTGTATAAGATAATCTGGATTTTAAAGATGTTCACACAACATTGCCTTTTGGCATTCAGTTAGTATTAATTTCTCAAGCAGGGTTACATCTCTAAATGAGGAAAAAGAACAGAGTTGTCTCCTTAAGGAACACTAAGTAAATCTCTGTCTCTCAACCTCAATGAGAAAATGAACTAAACAAGCTCTGTTATTTGCTGTGACAATTAGATGGGACAGTGGTCAAATAGACCACCACTCCAAAAGGAAGAAGAAAAAATTGGATGTGGTCAACTGGAAATTCCATTAAGGCTTTGAATTAAAATGTGAAGACGTCCGCGTTACTGGCGAGTTAGCCGTTCGGGGCGCTGTAAATCTGGTGAATACCCCGAGGGCTTTAGCGGATCCCATCTGAGTCCTAATCAGCGGCCGGGGAACTGCTGATGAGGTCCTAATTCCTCTGTAAACTGTCCACAAACAAACACCAAGACAGCAGGAAGGGGCGGGTGTGGGGACAGGGGACTTCAGGAAGCCCAGGAAAAACTCAGCAGAAAGACAGAAGAACGGCGCAGGACATCTGGAGATACAGGGGCATTTGGTGTATGTCCGTGCAGCTGGATTTCGTGGACCGAGGAACATCTCTGTCTTTACGTTGATTATTGTGGGCTGCCTATGCTGTTGATGCGTTACCGTTTAATGTCTGGACCGATACTCTCCTTAGTCGCCCAGTACTTTGCATTTATGCTGACACTGCACTGACAGACACACCCTGTTCTGATCCACTAGATGAAAGCGCCGGAGGGCAGCGATGAGGATGATGATGACGACGACTTTGAGGAGGTGCCGGAGAAGGAGGGCTACGAGCCACACATTCCCGACCATCTACGGGAGGAGTATGGTGAGTTTGTTCAGCTGCGGTGGACCAGAGACACGTGCATACACACAAGTGAACCAGCCAAATAAACAGAGATGAAGAGCAGAGAGAAGGACATGCCTTCCCAGTAATCCCAGTAAGCTCTCACCCTTGCCTTAGGATATCACCAGCGATTGATTGTACTGGTTCAGATAAACAGGAGGATGGTGCCAAAGAATGCAACTTAGAGCTGCTTTGTTTAGAGTCCAGTGTGGACCAGGTTGATGAAGGTCATAGGTTGTGCCTCAGAGTGTGTCTGACGTCAGACGAGGCACGTTCCTTGTCATAGGGCTGGTTTTGACTTTAATTCTGGAAAGTCATTCAGGCGGTTCAACTTGCTTACTGATGGTAAGTAACGTAATTGGTCATTTACCTGTGCAAAATGTTGTAGGTTGATTCATGAAAATTTTTCAATACCATGTCATCCATTGCTGACAGCAAACCAATTTTTTCCCATAGTCCAGTGCCAAAAGCTAATCTTCCCCGTTAGTGTAATTGCTAATGGCATCAATATTGATATATGGTTGCAAGGCTGTAACAAAAAGTGTAATGCACAAAGGTCAGAGGTCATCCGTAATGCAAGTTGTTTATAACAATAATTTCCAGTTGACACGTATGTCATAGTTGTTGATAAAGATGCCATTTAAGGGGCAATCTGTGGATGCTACATTTATTTTACTTTAACTTATATGCACCTATTAATTCTTGAAGAATGGTACTTATAAATGCCTCACTGACCTTAATTCAAATGTCATACCCATCAGAACCTTTTTTAGTGCACTCTTTTGTTTGTGAACTCTGATATTTTAATAAACACTGTGCAGCCCCAATACATTGTTAAAACTATCCTTCTGTCCTCATGGATGGTCAGTTGTTGCGTCCAAATCTCATTCTATAAGCTGTTTACCTAGACAAAGACCGGACGAATGCTAGACCGGACGAATGCCAGACCGGGCGAATGCCAGACCGGGCGAATGCCAGACCGGGCGAATGCCAGACCGGGCGAATGCCAGACCGGGCGAATGCTTGATCCGCGGTTTGTTTTATACCTGCTGGCTAATGTCATTGGCAAAGGCATTGAAAATTAATGTTTTAGGTTCACATTAAATTTTCTGCTGAATTCCTTGTCTTCACGCTTTGAAACTGACCTTTTAATTATTCGATTTGTTGTCTGATTAACCCCTAAACATCCCTCGGTGTGTGTTGTGGCTTGATTGCTCTATTTAATGTATGTAAAAGTGAATGGGAGGGAGCCAGCCTCCAGAGTCTACAATAGTGCCGGGCAGCCTGGTTTGATTAGTGAGCTATGTAATGATCTGTGGAAGCCATGCCAAATTAACAATGCTATGCTGTTAATGAGCTCCCATTAGCCCAATGCTATAATTTACAACCACCTGACCTGTGTCTCTCTGTATGGCGGCTAGACCACAGGGACAGACAGGGAGCAGAAAGAGCATCCGTCCTACCACAGCCTAGCTGAGGCAAAGTCACCCGCACACACTCACTCACAAGATACTCTGTGACTAACATAATGGATGTTTCCTCGTTGAATTGGAAGCAATTGTCCTGTGAGGGTAAATAATTATGATTTGGTCCCAGAATGAATGTGGCAAAGTAGTCTTTTTAGTGGTACTAAATGTGATTTATTTAGTACCCGTGTTTTGACTGGATCTCTATTGATTTTGGCTTGAGGACTTTTAACGGCACATTGTAGATGTTTCTACTGGCTGCTTTAGATGGTTTCTCAGATACCTCAGGGATTTGTTACACATGAAAGTAGTCCAATGGAAGGAGGCAAACGAAGATTAAATTGTAGCACAATAATTATAATCTCTGCAGCACTGGTGTTATCAACAGGGTGAAAAAATAACATACTCTTAGGAAAGCGATTATAGAAAAACACAAAAAAGTTTTGTGAATGGTGAATTTCAATTTGACTTATCATAGTCTGACCCGTAAATCAAATGCGTTGACACATTTCTCTGAAAACATATTTTTCCTCTCAAAACCAAGCTTTGATCCAGAGAGTGAGAAGTAAATTCGAAACACATTTGGCCTTTCCTTTTCTCTTTCTCTCGCTCTCATCTTCCTCTCTCTTTTTCTTCTATTCTCTCCACTGCTCTTTTCACAGCTGATCTTTTATCTATCCCTTTATCCCAGCACTCCTGTCAGGACGTTATCTCTTTCTCAAATTTACATTTTAATTACAAGGCCTGCTGAACTCGGGAAAATCAATATGGCCACCATTGGCAGCCCAGCGCTGTGTCTCCCTGCCGCTAGGCCTCTCTATTTCCTTTTATTGATTTATCTCTTTAACACCTGCAACTTTATTGCTTCAGACAAATAGCTACCATTTTGGTCAATTTGAACAGAAAAAGAAAGGATTTGGTAGTATTTCACAATTCCTCAGACGGGGTCTTGGCACAGAACGATGCAGTAATTCAGACGAATAGAGGGCACTTGGATTCACCCAGTGATACGACATGCAGGGAATGGGCTCTGAGGAGGAAGTGTGTGTCACCTTTTCTATTTTACTTGTGCCTTAGACTAACCTTACAATCACTTCACTGCCTTTACCCCCATCTTATTTATGTGTTTATTTTTATTTGTATGTGTGTGTTTGGGGAAGGGTGAATTATTATTAAGTCAGACTTGGCATCGCTTGACATTGCATGTGAGGGTTGAGTTTCCCCCAACACTGGGTGAACATACAGTGTTACGGCAAGTCTGATAAGTGCATTCAAGATTCAGTTCTCTTATATATATTATGTCCATTTCTAAGTGATTCTGCCTAATTTGATAAGGGTGTTTCATAAGTGGAAAACATTAGGCACTGGAACATTAAATCACTACTCTGTCATTTTGTGTGTGTTAATGAGTAACAGAAAAATGTGCAGAACCAGTACATTCAGTCGCTCTTTAATTCGGAATGTTTCCAAAGGATTTTTAAGTGTATCTGGTCTGTAAGTCTTTAGTAAGATCCTCACAGACATAACCGTAAGTTAACTCCCATTTTTTTTACTGTGCGGTAACAACTGCTTATTAAACGGTTTTATTTATTTGTTTTAATGAGTTTATGTTGTCTTGGCGTAGGACTGCTGCAGATGTCAGCTTACCGCAGGGCTGTGATCTTTTCAGATTTAAGCTCTGTCTGACCCCACAGAACTCCTCTAGAGACCCTGCTAGCCCACCCAGGATGCTAAAGCAACACAGCTGAGCCTCACCATTCTGGCCTCATAACCATGTTAGCATCACCTTTAACAGGGGTAGTCAAAATCCCAAGGCAAGAGGGCCACAAAAAGTCTAAACCAGGTCTCTTGGAGAGGCTGTAGATTTTGGGACTGCCATTGTTAACAAAAGTGCACCTAGGCTTGTTTTAAAATGCTCCAAATTATTACTGTGCTCTTTACAAAAATCAATCCCACTGTTTCATGAATGCATAGTTGCATAATATGCAAGTATATTATACTTCTTGTTATACACCACATTATTTAAACATGGATTTATGACATACTGAAAAAATATATACAGTGGATATAAAAAGTCTACAAACCCCTGTGAGAATGTCAGGTTTTTGTGACGTAAAAGAATGAGACAAAGATAAATCATATCAGATCGTTTTCCACCTTTAATGTGACCTATAACGTGAACAATTCAATTGAAAAACAAACTGAAATCTTTGAGGGGGAAAATGAAAAAAATAAACTCACAATAACCTGGTTGCTTAAGTGTGCACACCCTTAATACTTTATTTGATTTCATTACAGCACTCTTTTTGGGTAGGAGTCTATAAGCATGGCACATCTTGACGTGGCTATATTTGACCACTTGCAAAAACGCTCCAAATCTGTCAGATTGTGAGGACTTCTCCTGTGCACAGCCCTCTTCAGATCACCCCACGGATGTTCAATTGGATTCAGGTCTGGGCTCTGGCTGGGCCTTTCCAGAACGTTGATCTTCTTCTGGTGAAGCCATGCTTTTGGATGTGTGCTTTGGGTCATTGTCATGCTGAAAGGTGAACCTCCTCTTCATCTTCATCTTTCTAGCAGACACCTGAAGGTTTTGTGCCAAAATTGCCTGGTATTTGGACCTGTTCATAATTCCCTTCACCCTTACTATGGCCCCGGTTTCAGTTGAAGAAAAACAGCCCCAAAGCATGATGCTGCCACCATCATGCTTCACTGTCGGTATGGTGTTCTTTGGGTGATGTGCAGGGTTGGGTTTTGTGCCAAACATTCCTTTTGGAATTATGGCCAAAAAGTTCAACCTTGGTTTCATCAGACCACAACACATTTTCCCACATGCTTTTGGGAGACTTGATGCTTTTGCAAACTTCTTTGTAAGAAAAGGCTTCCCTCTTGCCTCCCTACCCCATAGCCCTTTCATATGAAAAATACGGTAGATTGTTGTCACATGTAGCACATATCTTTCAACAATGAGATCCCTCTGATGCTTTTGAAGCTCATGTGGACCATGGCATTTGCTCTGAGATGCAACTAAGAAAATGTCAGGGAACAGCTGACATTTATTTATGATGAATCAGAGTCACTTCAAATTATACCAGGTGTGTAATGACTTCTGTTTTACATGAGTTTGAATGTGATTGATAAATTGGGATGTGGCTGTGTTCTGAATTAATGGGGGCACACTTATGCAACCAGGTTATTGTAAGGCTTTGATTTTTCTTTTTTCCCCCTCAAAGATTTCAGTTTCTTTTTCAATTGAATTGTTCACATTATAGGTCACATTAAACGTGGAAAAAGTTCTGACATGATTGATCTTTTAAATTTTTTTTACATCATAAACACATCAAAGTTATGAAATAACACATATGCAATTATGTAGAAACAAAAGAAAACAGATCAAAACATATGGTGATTATTTTGTAATGTGGAAAATACTAGAAATGAAGAAAATCCCTTGAATGAGTAGGTGTGTCTAAACTATTGACTGGTTAGTCTACATACCCCTTTATGATAAAAATATCCCGTATAACTTACAGACACCTGGTTATTCCAGGTTTGGATACGTCTTCCTCTAACACGCTGGCTGCTAAGAAGTCCGTCCAGCCTCCAGTGAGGCGTCATGCACCATCAGCCAGTCACATCCTCTCCAGGCCAAGAAAAAGAAACACTGACGAAGAGCAGGATCCCACCTGCGCAGCCTCCACACTTCGCCTCTTCAAGGAGCGCCTGCCTCAGGCACCTCTTTCCAGGTAACCCTTGGGTTCTCTTCCATAGCCGTGGGAAGTAGGGGTGCTGAGAAGCTTCCAGACTTCACTCGTAGAGGTTGATCTCAACCGAGTTGGCGAGATGCACAATCACTACTGCCGATGTACACGTGTTGTGTGTCTGTTCTTAAGAGTAACTAGTCAATAACATGGAAGGACGCTTTGACCGTCCCTTCTACATCTGTTCCATACCCACTCGTACTCTGCAATTATCAGCACCCCCTGATCGAAACATCTTCCCGACCGTCATGTCTTTAGAAAGGTGTCTAGCTCGTTCCATGGAGGGCCATTTTTTCTTTGTTAGGTAGTATTTTTACCACAGTTTCAAAATGAACCCACACATGTTCAATGTGACAAGTAATTTTTATCTCTTTCAACTAAACTAGTGTCAAGGATGACATCTATTTGTTAAGGCTGTTTGTTCTGAATATATTAATGCAAACCAGTCATTCTGCTTGTCTACTTGCAGGCCAAACTATGGCTTACTTAGTCAAGTACAACCACTGCATTGTTACAGTAGCCGGAAAAACAGCAGAGTAACTACATTAGCTTTTGTTTAAGCTGTTCAAGTGACATTTCGAAACAGTGCAATCATAGTAGTGAGCAAACAAAGCACAATATTGCCTGGAATAGAAAAGTGTGCATTCTTTTCAGGACACATTTCATTATCTTTATAACGTATTTTTAAATAATCACAAGTCTAGAAGCAAGCTGTATAAGTAGTTTTTAGCAAATCTTCCAATAATAGTAACCAAATTCAACAAAACAAGTTGCTTAATACCCCAGTTTAAAGAGAATATCCACCTTGTGGCAGTTAGTGGAATACAGCAACAGTGTTTCCAAATTAAGCATGTAGTTTATGATTTCTGGCCACTAGTTGTAAATGTTGTTGAGCCTTGAGGATTGTGCACTATATCACGTGTCAATCTGTGACCATTTTCATAAATCCCACTCATATTCAATCTTGGCATTTCATGGCTGTCTGAGGTATTATAGTAATTCTACTCATAGATTCTGCACATATAAAACAGCACATTACATATCCATCCCAAAATGTATTTTAGTAACCATAGAATCCCACACTGCATTATTAACTCCTTTCCACTCAGTAAGTATTAGTTTCGCTTTTGGTCAGCTAGATTACAAAAGCTCCACTTTTTTATGAAATGGCTTAATAATTCAATAACTTTATGGCGTATTAATTAATTGCTTGTTTTCTCATTTGAACCGATTTTCAGTAAAATGTGGTGAATCTTATCAACCAGAAAATGACCTTGGGATTTTGCTTATTTGAGATTATTGTGTGTGTTTGTGATGATGATAGAAATTAAGGGGTGGGATGCTTTTCCATTTGACAACAGAAGCCAGTGCACCATCTGTTGACCAATTGAAATTCAGAATTTCCAAATGCACTGTAGTATGCAGCCAAAGTGGTTTTTGGTGAGTTAATTCTTCTTCTTATTATAATAATTTTTTTATCAACGTGGGGGGATTTAACAGCATAACACCTGTTGAGTCATGACAGCAACATAGACAGGATAAATATATGTAATGTTATATCCATCCAGAGCGCTCTTTATGTCTACGATTGAAACAGATTTTTCTTTATAATTTGAGTACAACTACCTAAAAATAAAGATATTTTAAGTAACAATTTCAAATCTAACAGCATAATTAATCAGCATGGAAACAGCAAATCAGCATGGAAATTTCCATCAGCAAATTTATAAATAAAATATTTACTGAAAACAAAGGTGATATTTCTCTAAATTCGATTTAGAAATGAAAAGCTGGTATGAGGATAACATTTCTAAAGTGTTTCTATATTGCGTGTTTAGTTGGGTAATAAGGAATTCATGTAAATATTTCCAATATGCCGTGCTAAGGCTACTTCAGAACTGTTTGGTGTTGCTACCAAAGAACCACACCCACTTCTAGTAACTGCCTGTGGTGTTTCATCTGTCTCTAGCTCAGGTCATGTCACAACATCAGGTGGCTGTTTGGACCCCACAGATCAGGTAAATGATCCCAGTGAGGACCGGAAGAATGCTCCTGTCATCCCATTTGGTCTGGACCTCTACTACTGGGGAAAGGAACAACCCACTGCAGGCAAAATCATCAAGTACGTATAGCCTCAAAACACACTCAATGATTAGCATGTTCAATTGAGTATACATTTACATGGGCCAGTACAACCCTGTTTCCAAAAAAAGTAAGGATGCTGTGTAAAATGTAACAAAAACATGATGCAATTATGTGCAAATCATTCAAACCCTATACTCAATAGAAAATATTGCAAAGCTGGGACAGGGGCAACAAAAGACTGGAGAAGTTGTGTAATACAAAAAAAGGTTCCACCAAAACCTGGTGGAACATCTCACAGCTAATTTGTATAATTGGCAACATGTCAGTAACATGACAGGGTATATTAAGAGCATCCCACAGATGAGTCTTTCAGAGGTAAAGAATGGGGAAGGGTTCACCACTCTGTGAGAGACTGCGCAGGCAAGTAGTGCATTCATTTAAGAATAATGTTTCTCAATGTGAAATTGCAAAGAGTTTGGGGAGCTCATCATCTACGGTACAAAATATCCTTAAAAGATTCAGAGATCGAGAATCTTGAGGAAATCTCTGTATGGAAGGGACAAGGCCAGAAAACTGTATTGGATGGTCATGACCTTTAGGCCCTCAGGCAGTACTGCATTAAAAACAGACATGATTCTGTAGTGGAAATCACTGCATGGACTCAGGACAACTTCTGAAAACCATCGTCTGTAAACACAGTACGTCAAGAAATCTCTTCCATGCAAAGAAGAAACCCTATATAAACAAGATCCAGAAATGCTGCGGCCTTCTCTGGGCCCCAGATCATTTTAGATAGTTTTTCATTTAGCTTGAGTCTTCTTGTCTCACTACTCCAAAATTGAAAATCTTTTTGGGAATCATGGATGCTGTCTCTGGGCTAAAGCGGAGAGGGACCATCTGGCTTGTTATGGGCGCACCGTTCTAAAGCCAGCACTCCGTAATGGTATGGGGGTGCCTTGATGCACTTGGCATGGGTGACTTAATGCTGAACAATATACAAGAGCAACATAGGCTGCCATCCTTTTTTTCAGGGAATGCCTTGCTTATTTTAGCAAGACAATGCCAAACCACATTCTGCATGAATTCCAACAGTATTCTGCTGTAGTAAAATAGTCTGGTTGCTAAACTGGCCTGCCTGCAGTCTAAACCTGTCACCCATTGAAAACACTTGGCACATTATGAAACGAAAAATACAACAAAGGGGACCCCGAACTGTTGAGCAGCTGAAATTTTATAACCAGCAAGAATGGGAAAACACTTCACGTTCACAACTATAGCAGTTGGTCTCCTCACTTCCCAAACCCTTACAGAGTGTTGTTAAAAGAAGAGGTAATGCAGCACTGTAATAAACACGCCCCTGTCCCAACTTTTTGAACCGTATTGCTGGCATCAAAATCTGGCATCAAACAGGGTGGTAGTGAGGAACGTCATGGGTTGGATTTCTGCATAGAACCTTTTGAAATGTTTTCACTGTTGTTGATGTGGCCACTAGAGAGCACTGTTGCCTGTTCAGAAGTTCTGTATTTCTTTATTTGTTTTAGAATGTAGTGATAAACAGGGTTGTGAAATGAGACCGTCTAATAATAATTCAAATGAATTCTCAGCTATTAGTTATAAAGACGCTAGAGATCAATGCACAGCAGGTCTGTATATATGGAGAGTTCCTCACTCCCTTTCACCTGTTTTGCTTCAAGGAATAGTTCCCAGCACCAATTCTGGGTTCCCGTTGAAGTAGAGGAGGAGGTGGAGAATAAGGAGCTTGCCGCCCAGGTGAAGTCCAGGTACATCACCTTTGCTGGCCGATTTGAGCCTGTCAAGCACCGGTGCAAAGCTCCCATGCCCAACGGAGCCTTGTGTGAACGCCAGGACAGAGTCAAGGTAAGACTGTCTGGGGGAATTTTATTGTGTGTATATCGTTACGATTGTAAAGGACAACATGATTTCTACTTAAAGATGCTGGTAAGGGATGCTTTTTGGTACATTAAAAAGAGTGAAAGTCGTGTGAAGTGTCTCGTCGTCGTCGTTGACGATGAGGCCATTTTGATTTCCCTAGTGTCCTTTCCATGGGCGGATAGTCCCACGAGACGACCTGGGAAAACCCACCAATCCAGAGGATGCTGTGCGCCTTGAGAAAGAGGAGTGGAAACGCAGAGAGGAGCAGCCTGGTAAGGGGTCCTAGTCGATACCTTTTTTTTATCTTACTGAAAGAAAAAAACGGTATAAATATTTAGTTCACAGCGGACAGTGTTGATAGATTCCCTTTTATAAGAATCTGGAACACCAGTTCACGCAGGTTGTACAGCTACTGACTCACCGTGCAGCTTTGTCATTGCGGCCTAGAGTTTAAATCCTAGTTGCGGTCAAGGGGTGCTTCAGAGGCAACTCTTTGTGGTAGGTGGGCTCAGTTCTCCAGTGCGTATATCCATGAATAATTCCTAGTTGAGCAAGTAGTGGGATATGAAGCTGAACCACTTGGCGGGATGTGCGTCAGAGGACACGTCTTTGTCTCAACATAATCTGAATCTGCTATGAAATTGTTGCGACCAGGCAAGGCCATTTTTATAAATTGGACATAGGGTGGGGAGTATAATTGGGTAAAATGTCAGATAGAAATTATGGACAGAAAATAACCAATAGCAGCCTTCTCTGTACTCGTCTGTGAAAAGAAAAGGTTTGTCCCTCGGAGCTCTACCACTCCCAGACCCATCCTGCAGAGTAAAGCAGGACTGACCCAGTCCAGCGGCCTGAAGCACAGGATGAGGGCCTTTTTAGTTCAGTGAAAAAATGAACTAATAGAATCCCAGTCATCATCAATACCCGGGATAATGGGCCGGGCTGCTGTGTTTCTCCCTCCCTCTTTCTCCCTCTCCCTCCCTCCCTCTCTCTCCCTCCCTCTCTCTCTCCTTCTCTTGGAGGCTGCGCTAAAAGCCAATTAAGCGTGTGTTGGCTGCTGCCAGCGGGGCGTCGGATGTGCTTTCTCTGCCTGCAGTCACTTGTTAACAAACAGGTATCAGGGCCAGCTGACTTGGGGCGGTACGCTGGCCACTCGCTTGTGAAATAGCATCTTTTGTAACTAACTACACTATTGATCCCCCACTCCATCAGCCCTGTAGACCCATTCCATCCAGACACTGCCACCCAGTGTCTCTGGCTCCGGACACAGTGGGTCTGCACAGCAGCAGGCCTGGACCCGCTGGGCCTCCCATCAGGCACCCACTGTATGAGGGCCTGCAGGGGTCCATCAATCCTCCCACTGCCTGCCTAGTAACTTCACTCTTTCTCCTGGAGCACTATCGATGTTCTTTTCTCAGACATCCTAAAATAGTTTATTAGTTTTGCCACACACATTCATAGCTTGGTTTTATTTTATATTATATATGAAGTAACCAGTTTCTGTGTTTCTGACTGTTAGAGGTGAAACCTGGCTTGTAGGCACTGCAGCATTTTTGCCTTTTGCTGCCAGTTCTATTCTTAAAAGCAACATCACTTGTCTAACCTTTCCAAACTTTCGAAATATGTTCGGACAGACTTAGATAGCTTATCAAGTCATTGTTGTTTACAATTGCATGTTAAAGATGTCTGAGAGAAATTGTTACGGTTTCGTCTTTCCATATTAAGGTACAAGTCGAGAAATTTAATATTTGACGTTTCTTCAGGCTTGTATTGATTAACCATTTCAACGCTGTTATTATAGCAGCTATTTTCACACACTACAACACTAGGTTGTCACCTTGAAATGACTGCTTTTTTATAATATAAATAAATAATGACACATGAACTTATTTTATGGTGGTTGTAGGGTACCTCTACCGTCGGTAGGCCCAGGCTGGGACTGTGCCTCTGAGGCTCCGTCTGGAGAGTCCCGGCTCCCAGCTGCTTGTGTGTTGGGGTGTATGTGTGGCCCGACTTTGGCAGGCAGGCGGGTGTATGGGCACAGCTGGAGTGGGCACAAGGCTGTTGACAGAGAAAAGGCCCCTGCTGCAGGGGCTTGGAACAGCTTAACTTAATAAGGGCTCACTCTCTCCTTCCCTCATCCTGGGGAATGAAAGCACACAAAAGACAGGACTTAACCACCGAGGGATCACAGGGCTCATGTAATAGGGGGCTTTCACCATCCCCACCCTGGGCCCTGCCTGCCTCCCCATGAGAGATGAAAAAACCCATCCCACCCCAAATTAATTTGTAACTAAAATTAGTGCCCCTCTCTTACAGGCCCTCGCAACAAGCGCTCTCAGGGGCGATTCAGGATGCAGGATCCAAAATAGCTAATATTTGTTCAATTATTTTCTCATTTGTTGCTGTTATGAGGTTGAGATGATGTTGCAGTTAACCTATTCTGTCAAGGTCAGTCAAAGCCTTTGAATAGACCATCACAGGCTTGATTAATCCCCCAGACAATCACTATTCTCCCGTTGGACTTTGTAACATACTGTCTGGGCCCTCAGATGGCAGAATGCCTCCTATAGCCTTATTGGGTCTTGAACTGTGTTGTCTGATTGGCATCTTAATGTTTACCTTTGTTTAAAACCTTTGTCTAATCAAGGATTTATAATTGATTATGTTTAAATATTCTGTTTTTCAATGTTTTCTCACCCACCCATATTTGAGGAAACGTATGTAGTCTTTACACGTCAGCATCCACTGTATGGGATCGGACATGCACAAACTACGCATGAACACGTTTCGATGAAATAATCTTCATTTGGATTGTTTAGATTGGCGGGACCCTGAGCTAATGAGGGACATTGAACTTGCCACTGGGGAGGACCTGGGATCCTCCAAAACCTTTGGGAAACACAAGAAAGGCAAAGGGAAGGGCAAGAAGTACCCCAACCTCAGTGATCTCAAGAAGAGCGCCAACACCTCACGCTCCCGATTAGAGAAGAAAGTTTTCAACCCGTGAGTACTCAGCAACAAGTGGCTCTCATTCTTTGTAGCACATTGGAGCACCAGTGGCTAGTTCACCAGAAGACATCTGGAAGACAAGGCATATCCGGCCTTACAGTCACTAGGCACTGGGCCGTTTCATACTGTCATCGTTTTGGCGATAGATGTGTAATTAAAAAAATAAACCACTGGAACTGTGTTACCACTAAACTGGCTTAATAGCAAGTAATTTTTTATAATGAAATATTTATTTCCTTTCCATTTGAGAGCATCAATGATTGTTCAAAACCCCTATTGAAGTGTTTTATTGGAAACTGTGTTCATTTTAAAACAACCGTTATTACACCCAAGCGTTCATGAACACCTTTTTTCCTGTTTTTCAGGAGCTCCATGAGGCGAGTGACAGACGTCATGAATAAAATGGACAAATTGAAACATGCAAAGTTTGCAAACCAATTTAATTATGCACTTAATTAACAGGAAAGTTGTGGAGGCTGGTTGATTTTTCTGACAGAAATATGCTTTTTTACAGACATTGTTACACTACTGGAGAATACATAGGAAATGTATACTACATTTACATACATAAAGGGAACTCAAGTGATTTTCATACTTATGATTTCAGTGTTGAGTAAAAATTGTTAACTGTTATGATATTTATTGATCCATGTTTTAAATGAGCATAAATGTGAAGCCAATGTTTGTCAGCATTTGGCTATTTAAAGTTGATGTTTGTAACCTTGTAATTTTCAATGACAGAACTCTCAGAACTAGTGACAGATGGATTTGAACAAATGTTGCACTTCTGTGTGCCTATGAGTTTTCAACCCCTGAATGGGTACTGTCCAATAGTCTCCAGAGAAGAGCTTGTATTACAAAAATACAGCCTATGAATATATTCATGTAATACCTATATTAATATAATGTTTTTGTTTTCTTCTGAGGTGTTTTTTATAGTATATTGGTAATGTTGAGTGTGATTGGGCTAGATTAGTCAATGTTAATCAGAAGGAAGTATATCCTAACTTCCAGTGCTGTTGTGATGTGTTTATTTCAAATCCAGGCATCAACTGAGCAGGTCTGGTAGGAGACATTAAAAAGAACATTTTGACTTTTGATTGCATCCACTGGTCTTTTGGAGCACCCTAAACCAATTGTTTACAAATACGTTGTTTTGTACTTTAATATTGAAACAATATTTATAATAAACGTTTCCATCATTCTGTCCACTTTTCCAGCTGCTCATATATTATTCGATAAGCACATTGTTTCCCTCAATTGGGACATGTGTCAAACCAGGTTTACGTACAATGTTGTTTACCTAACATCTGAATATCGAATTCCTGAAAGATATGATCTTCTTGATCTGTATATGCCCGTGGAAATAAATGTACCCTTGTCCGGGCATTCAACATTCGGCTATAACTATATATTTTGGATATAAAGGCGAATGGCTGCTTCAGAATATTACTTAACAAGAAGCTCTTATTACAAAAAATACATAAGTTCCAAATGCATACGTGTGTTTTTGTCTTGTTAAATTTAGCCTACGTTCACAAAATGTTTATTTTAAAAAAAGCTGTATTTTATATAAAATGAAAATTGGATATGACTAGTCATTAATATGTCAAATAGTTAGCTTTCACAGTTGTCTGTGAAATCATTCAAACGAAAAAAAAAATATTTAGCACAAATGGCGCAGCGCGCTCTCTAAAAATCTAAATGACGATATTGAATCGACTATAAAACGTGTCAAATTAAACTGCTAATAATGGTCCACATCGCTAGTACTTCATGAAAACGTATCCTAAAGTATAGTATACAATGTGTTTATGCTGGCCTACTTTTTGCAACATAATGGACTGGTTTGTGTGTCTTCTAACAATGTGTTTGGCGCCCGTGCACCAAATAATGCAGCCATAGGTACAGGCCTTAATACTATTTTTTTGTTATATTAGGCTTACGATGTTTTTGCCTTTGGACATTCAGTAGGCCTACATGCATGTGATATTTAAAATATACCTTTTTCATGTGCTTTCATAAAAAGGGATCGGAAATGCTAGAAAATGTATGTAGGGGTTTTATGCGGAAATCTCAGTTAATTTATCTTCCAAACTTTTTTAATAACTTCGGTTTTACTGTTACCTCTACACTCACACATTCTACGAAAGTGGTGTTATACATTTAAAATGTAAAATAGTAAATTACATCGATGCGGAACACTTGTTAAATTGTCTAGATCGTTTTTGCGCTTTTAAAGTAGCCCTGATGCACCTCCTTATCACAGGCAACAAAACATGTGAACAAAGTTACTGAAACACTTCAATCACCTTATTTAATTATAGACTTCTGAGCTCGGTTAAGTAATTCCAGAGCTGAAATAGTGTTGATGCCATTTAAAATAAAATTAATATGGCTATCAGCAACTTGAAATGTTCTTAAAGACTGGTTTCTCTCAGTAGTTTTAAAGTCCACTTTTACTTAAAAAGACGTCTAAAAGAGACATGTCTCACAGAATAATGAACACCATAGTCGAATGTAACTGGTGCAATAACTAATATGACTATTTTAGATAATTAATGTTGTTTATTCTTTTTGCTATATATATTCGTTTCTGCAATAGGCCTGTTTAGGGTTAGTATTTATTCAGCATCCTATAATGGCTTAATATGCAATAATATTATTATGAAACAGATTATTTGGTGTAACAAGTGAAAAAAGACAATGTTTTCAGTTCCAAAATGTCCTTTAATTTGGTGGAAAGGAAAAATAATCGAATGTTATGAAAGAGAATTAAGGCTGGTATTCATGCAACCCGCCGTAGCAATGTTTACGCAGTGTCGTCATTTAAAAGTTCATGCCGTGCCCACACATCTAATTCTGAAAAAATAAACCATACTTTCGTGTGGGATTGCTTATGAGGTTGTTTACAGTACAATCCTGTGAGAAGATGTAACTACTGAAAAAAGAATTGCTGCGTAAATACTCCAGGGCGGCTTGAACTGAATCCTTAATCTAGGCTATTGGATGTTAATATTTAAGTATCCTATTAATTTGCCATAGCCTATTGTATATTATTATTTCACCGTCTTATCAAAGATGAATTCAAATGGGAAGAGCATTTATTTTAGCCAAATATTATTAGGTAACTATAGGTTTATATAAATTAATAGGGAAAACATATATATGAAAACAAAATCATATTTATCTTTCACAGTTTAGTTACACAGTAATTACAATATTTCAAGCCATTCCAGATGTAAATGAACAATTTTGATACATCATGTGCAGTATGTAACCTATTTTTTTCAACTCTAATAATTATGAATTGCATTCGAAATTAGAAGCTAGACATTGGCCAACATTTTTCATCATTTGTATATACATTATGACCCCGAGTATTCACAATCTATCAAAATGAAAACAGAAGTCAAATACAACAAGAAAAATCTTCGCTTGGTAAAGTTATAGGCTTTCTTCCAGCACTTGTCCTTGACGAAATAACGACATTAAATGTTTATCATAGTTTGCCCATCTACAGCAGCATGTGCATTTTAGAAGTCTTTAGGTTTGGATGTGGAACTTATTTCTCTAAAACCTTATCTTTAATGTGGTTAATAATGTCATAGCTCATCGGAGTCAATTATTTTGGGGATTGTAGACACTCCGAAACCACCATGTTTGCGTGTAAAACCCCACGTATCTCCTCCATAGGCTATCTTTACAGGTGTGAAGTGTAAAATGCAGGCGCTCCATAAGTCTGAGATCCTAACATGAAAGGTGATAGTACCGCATGACTTGGCAGAAAGGGCAATTGGGTGGTGCAGACTAGCCCGCCTGGTCCGTGACCTGGGTAGCCCGTGTGCATTGACAGATGGCTCATGGGAGGAGATGGGCTGAGCGGACTCAGACCTCCTAGTCCATTATTCTGACCGTTCGGGCCCCCGCCTCCGCCGGTCGGGGCACTGGTGTCTGCACCAGGGTTCTGTTTCTTCCACTTGGTCCGTCGGTTCTGAAACCAGATTTTGACTTGAGTTTCAGTCAAACTGAGTGACAATGCCAGATTGAGTCTCTCACACACCGAGAGGTATCGGGTCGACTTGAATTTATTCTCTAGCGCAACAAGTTGTTCATAAGTAAATGCGGTCCGAGCCCTTCGGGGCTTTCCCGACTTCGAATCGGAGCCAGAGCGTTTCCTCTTCGGCTTTCCTTGATGACTTGGTCCATTCGATCCTGACTGTTGCGTTTGCTGTCCATGAGGACTTCTGGGGCTTTTGCATGCCTGGTCGTCGTCGTCATGTTGGGCCAGTTCGCCCTCGGCGTTTCCAGTTAGCGCGCTGCTGCTCTCATCGCTACATATGTCATCCTGCATCTCGCTGTCTGAGTGGGTGCCTCTATTGAAATCATTCTCGCATTCGTCGGATCGGTACACGAACGCCTCCTCTGAAAATAAAAAAACACATACTGAGCCATTTCAAAATAAGCGTTACATGATATCCATCAGTGTCCATAATAAATAACTTAACAGACTAAATTGATTGGTCTAATGCTTAGGGAAATATTAAGAGACAAATCAAGAATAGGGTAATGGATGACGTTTTTCTCTTTCCTCTTTCGTTCCTATATTATAAAATGTATTTGATCGCCACATTGAGCATATCCTATTGTGTTAACAGCTTAATGATTTATTACTGTAGCCCTAAATTCTGCATAAAAACAGAAAAGGCCACAAAAATCTTTATATATATTCTATAAATTCATTCATTCACATTATATGAATTCAATCAATTAAATTGGCAAAAAAATGCTTTTGGTACTGTCTAACTTACGACATCTTAACATTTTACGAAAAAATACCTGAAGCGAAATAATAAATGTAAAGCTTGAATGTAATGTATATACATCTAAACTTAAAATTATCAAATTATATTAAACACACATTGTCCAATGTGGATAGGCTATTATTTGTCAAACATTTATGTTTAGTTTAGTTTGATATAACCACAACCATAACCATAACGAGATGAAATTTAACTAACAAAACAGTACATTCATATTTTCAAGAGCAGGACTAGGCCTAGCACACTACCTTTAATTGGATGCAAAATACGCACACGCACTATTTTATTACAATACAACCAACTATTTGCATTAGCACTAGCTTGGATAATTTTATCAATGTATCAAGGGATACATTTCAATCAAGCTCTGCCCATCTTCCGCATCGTTTGTTGACACAATTTTGGCAATTTGCTTAAGCCTGCTCACATGATCTTCCACAGGGCTGGGCACTCAAACCCGCCTAAGCAATGTTAACGCATGCAGTGAGTTTATGTAAGCAACAATGTTAACGCATGCAGTGAGTTTATGTAAGCTACAATATGACACAGGGCCCAATAAATTATTTTCAATTGTAAATAGTGGCAGCATAGATATAGGGTGTCACTGTGATTGTAGTTGTACGTTTTTAGAAAGTACAAAAAAACAGCCTGCGAGCTAGTTTGACCATTGGAAAATAACCACTATTGCGTAAAAACTGGAATGTGGGTTTGAGTGAATTATGACCTAGATCAGAAACGCATTTCAATTATATTTTACGTTTACGCATTGTCCCTGTTTTAAAGTGTTTCGGAGTTCATATTGGCAGCATAAACAATCATCACATCATCATGTCTTCATGTTTAAATAGGTCTATTGTAATAACATATTAGGAAGAGCTGTGTTGTATTGGTTTAAAAACCACCCGAAACAACTGGTTACAAGCGTCCTTGTAACCAGTTGTCCTCCTTTCTGACTTTGTTGGGTTGAATTGAAATGTGTAGCCTACGAAGTAGTCAGATAAATCAATATATCTAATTCATTAAATAACTATTATAGTTTTCATTTATGAAAATGACAATGAGATTGATATATCTGAGTCGTTAAAATGGACGGGGATGATATTTGTGTTTATCTTTAAACAGCAAAGACAATCTCAAGCTTGTGTCTCCTTTCTTTAATCAATATCAAGCCTAATAAGTATAATAGGTTTTAATCGTGTAATTATCCGAATTTTGACCCTATAATTTAGATGTTGAAGGAGAGTCAGGCAAGCTGCTGAAAGAGATATACTCAATTCGATAATAGGATATCGACCTAGCCGCGTCCCGCATGCGACTCTGGGGCGATTTTCGCCATTATCCTGCATCTTTAACCTAGCAACGCACCTTAAATTAAATGCAATCGAAGGATTTTAATTGTTTTTTCTTTAGATATTAAAAGTCATTTTTGTCTCTGGGGAAGCCTAAGAGAATGGATGCATGGGTGAAATTATTTAATATCCTAACTAAACCTTAGATGTAATATTTGTTTCTGTGTCAAAGGGGATATTAAGTGTAAAAGAAAAAATAAGTTCCACATATAATAAAGTTAGATATTCCACTTTATTAACTCGTTGGACTAAAAAAATGTGCTGGTCCGTCTAGCCTAAAACACATATGCTAAGACAAGTTATCTGTCTTATTAGTCCTGGTCAACATAGTGCTTGACGCGGTTTTACAAGAATATGTCACTTATACTTATCCTGTAAGTAGGCTATCCTTTACTAATTGAGCATCAAACTCGACATCTAAAAAAATACTTGGGAAATTTGACATCTTAAATATGAAGAAGCCTAGACTATATAGAACACTGTTAAAATGTAACATGTAATGTAAAAAGAATACACTTACTTAGTCCTGTAGATTTTTTACATGTGTCATATTCGTCTGCATAAGGTTTCTGATCCACATCATGATTCGAGTCGTCAGCTCCGCGGTTCTCTGTTCCGAACGTGAATTCACTGCCGGTCCGGTTAGGATTTTGCTTTTTGCTTGTAAACTTATTTGGGTCCAAAATGTCCAAAACCGAAAATGAGGTGGTCCGATGAAGCATGGGCATTGCTACCGGAGCCGCCTCTTGACGTGGAGAGTTGTCTCGACTGTCCCCTTGCAGTATGTCTCTACCCCCCGGGCAGGAAAACACTGACAGTTCGTTGACAGAGAGCCGCTTCTCACCGTTATTGTCCATGCTTTCCGGGGAAGCTACGACGATCACCGCTGTTTGTGCAGCCACAACGGACGCTGGCGGAGCAGCGATCGAGAGGTCTCCCACCAGAACCTTCTCCCTATTCATGACTTCCCTTCAGGCGGGAGAGCACGTTATCGTCTTCTATCAGAGGATTAGCACCAAGTGAAGTGAACTTAAGATTGTCTTACAACTGAAGACATAATAGCGCGTGCACTTTGAGAAAGGTTACCTATATCTTAAAGTCTGTTGCAGTATTCCTGCACAGCTTGTGTGCACTACGATTGTACTGCTCTGTTCAATGTACAAGGCTGACAGGTGATGGTTCACTGTTGTTCGTTGGTCTCCCCTGCTCAACTCCTTTTTTGGGTTTTAACCATCCCCTCAGGACCCTCCAGCGTTTGTCGTGCACGCACACTTCGTTCCCTCGCCCCCTCCCACACCCGTTGGTCGGAAAAAAAACTTAGACACAAGCTACGCCTTATTTATGCATCCATATTTAACTGTGGGTTGTAATTGGCTACAAATTAATCCCATGCCTCTAATAGCCTATTATCTCCGTCGGGCGCGCGTGAGAAGCAACAGAGGCGCACCCGGAGTGAGGGATGAGGCGATTTGTGATATACTCAGCTGTCAGCCCAGTTTCAACTGAACTCCACTGAACTGGAAAGGCTCTAAATAGGCTTATTTCTCCTTCCTCCCTCGCCTATATGAACCACTTTGAGGTTGTGAGAATGATTGTTTTATAAAACATTTACAAGATCATAAGGAAATGATCTAATCTTTTCTCAGTAGACCTATTCAGTGATCCAAATGCAAATTAGGACTTTCAATATCAAATCTGTAAAAAATCTAAGTCTAGGGAAGGCTATTATATATTTTCATTATTTTATTATCCTTATAGTTAGATGAGAATGTTCAGATGAAAGATTCTTTATCTTTAATGCAAATTACATGGCACTCTCAAAAACTGAATTATGCATTGCATAAACTCCGTAATACCCCTTTCAGTGAAATATTGATTTCTAATCTGAGATGTCATTACCATGCCAGAAAAATAATAGACCAAAGAATTGGATTTTGATTTAAAACACAACGTGTTTATTCTAATCTTCAACTTAATATTCAATTTACTCTCGTTTTATGCTCTCCTTAAAACAGTAGGCTATATGACACAGTTTATCGTGAAGGGGGGAGTGCCAAGTCTAACACAATTGGATTTCCCTCGTCTGGGGGCTGAAGACACATACAAGGTCAGTTCTTTGCAATTACCTCGGGCAATGATCCTTTGGAAAGTAGAAATTAAAAGTTGGGGAAAATAATGGGTAAAACAATCAGCTGTAATTTTGGTAGGGATGAACATGATTATCCTATCAAGAGGGCAAGCCCAGGGGAGCTGGCTGGGACACAAGGCTGCCGCCACTCTGCTGGAGACTGAGTGTGCTGCCGACTCCAGAGCAGGGTTCATGCACGCCAAGCTGAAATTGAACAGCTATTAGACTTTAATTTGGTTTATGGTGTGTCCTAACGTTAGTTTTGAATAGTGTTGTTCATATTTGTCTTGTAATTTGTGAATGTATAGGAAGAATATAGGAAAAGGAATACGGAAGTTACTTTATTTTCAACTCTGACGATACACCTGTTAATCCAAACACATTTCCCCCTAATATTTAGTTGGAAACAAATGTTTTTTTTTGCCAAATAAAGATTAAGCAGCATCAATTATTAAGGAGAATCATCAGAATTTACATGCAGGATCACCCTTTTATTTCTGTTTCGCTATAGGCTAAATAACATACAGCACGTTCTAATATTTATCATGCTTTTAGCTTTAGCTGTGGTTTCTTTACTCATACAGTGCCACAGTGAAAGTCGACGCATCCCTTTTTATAGTCTACATGTGCTGCCTTGACATTAAATCTAGGTGGGAGGTTAGAATCTGAAGTAAAATGTTTCACAGCTGTAATAGCTGCTAAAGGTGGTTCCACCATTTTAAGGGTGTGAAGACATCAATCAAGACATCTGTGTTGTTTTATTTTGGACATAGAGGCATTCTATGGATTTAATTTGTGGGAGCAAAATATAATGACATTTCAAGTGTGTATACTTTCCCTACATTGTAAATTAACCTAAACAATTATTATACTGCAGCATCCGAGGGTCCTGCTGTCCGGTCGAACAGATTGAGGGGAGGTGGTGCCATAATTACAATTTCCACGTCGCCTCAAGAGTCCATTCTCCAAATTGTATTACGCTCCATAATTTGCATGTAAATAGTGTCTTCTCGAACGTATCATTTTGCAACAGCCCACGAGCTCGTTTAGCCGATTTTCGCAGGAAGCAGGCTCGCTCTTCGGTTCAGCCACTAAACTTCGAAAGAGCCCGTGACGTCGCGTGAATTACCGACAGTGACCTGTCAATTATCCGGGCGTTAATCAAGTAAAATCTCTCTACAACAGCCTCTCTCCTTTTCAACGGCAAAATAAGTCATCTGTCAACATAAAAATCAGCCTGGCTCTACCCAAGACACCACCCACCCCTCAATTTTCACATTATCAGATTCATGAATAAAATGCGTCGGATAACACGTACCGGATTATTAAATAATGTCAAAAAGTCCAAGCCATGATCTGGGATTGTGTAAGAAACATGCATTTACATCTACCAAACTGAACAATTCGTGGATGGATTTTACCATTTGCAATTGTAGGCCTATTCCATATCAAATTGTGTTTGAACCCGGTCACTAACCAGAATTCAAGAACTTAGAGCAGGGTTGGCTAACCTGAATGGCCTCAGATTTGATGTACTGGTCGTCAGGGGGCCGCAGATAAACCTGGAATAACATCAGGGGGCCGCAGTCATCAGGGGGGCGCAGATTAATTTAACAAATACATTAAAAGTAAACTAGGTCTGATGCTAGTTCACGTACATGTGGGCAATTTTAAATATTGAACAAATGCCGTTTTCCGCTTGGCTCATTCAACACGTTTGATGCCCTGTTATTAAACTTTTATTAATCCTTTGATCACTATTATGTTTTTTGGCTATTTTCACTACTTTGATATTTTGGCTTTTACAGAGACTTGGGTAATAAGTATCATCCAGTGTTTTATGGTTGAAACATCAGCACTGTCAGCTACACTTAGAAAGACATCAAAACAGCTTTCTAAGACAATGAAGTTACTGTTATATACGTAAACATGCAAACAATTATTTAAGGTATATTTCATGTTTAGTTTCCAGCATAGATTTTGGTTCCAATACTATCTTTACAACAAATATAAGGTCAAACATGATATTGTTTTTTTGTGTATATATATCATTTTACTGTTTTCGAAATTCATCAGAGGTCTACAGAAAGAGGTGGTGGGGGCAGTATGCCTCTTCATGCTTACTCTAGCCTGTATAGCTGTGCCCATCTGTCTGACCATATGAATGCAAATAGCTAAATCTGACACTAAAATAAGAATTGTAGGCATCCATTCAACATTTATAAGTGGCAGCATCCAATCCTAGGGGGCCCATGCTCCAGTGAAAGAGCTGGCATGATAGAGACGGAGGGTGCTACCTGCGATTCAAACTGTGCCAGGTATAGCCTACACCATATTTAAATCACCATGCAGGGTGCAGAGAATCTCACTCAGTAATGATCTTAATTAAGGGTAATGAGTTCTGTTCTACCTCTATAATACTAAATTAATCTGATATGAATGAATCATTATTAGTATAATTTAACGTTCTCTGCAAATGAAACTTGTTCTTTACAGGTGCCAGAACAACTGTTTTGGGGATTTATATTGATGCGCGGCACGTGGCCTATAGGGGTCAAGAGCGTTGTGCCAGTAACTGAAAGGTGGGGAATCTGTTATTCTGCCCTTGAGCAAGGCAGTTAAATTTAATTGCTGCAGATTCGCGATCAATAAGGTTGGAACCACTGGCTGGGTCCCAGTCTCTAAGTGTTTGGAGTGCGTGACATATATGCACAAAAATACATATTCACAGTACAAGTGTGCTTATGTAGGAATGCATGGAGTTAAATGAGAACATATTGGCAGTGAGCGTTAACGACGTCATAGGCCGTTCAAGTAGAAACCAAGTATTTTTCATTTCGCGTCTACGCGCAACCTCGCGCAACCCTCTGGTAAAATGAGCGTACACATTGGCAGAATAGTCGTTTCCTGAACTGTTATATCTAAAATTGTGAACACTATATATGTCAAACGATAGTAAATGTAGATATTTTATCTGACAATTCCAGCGTTGAAAGTGCATGGTTGAGGAGTGCATTGCTAATCACATATTAAACAATTATAATAAATAAGAGGAATTCCCCACGCAACATGATCCTCCCTATGCCAAGTAAATGCTATTTAAAATGTAGTCTGTTGTATTGGACTAGTTATTGGACTAGATATAAATTCCTGCTTTATCTGTTTTGAGTTTGACCGTGACAGCCTATGTAGGCAGAGAAACTCCCGGGAGATTTTCACCATAGCTCACCTGCTTAATGTAGTAATTACTAATGTTAACCTGACACATTGGTGTGATAAAAAAGACATAATCAACACAATCTGGAAAGAGCCAATTTGAATTCCACAGTAAACTTCGCTTCCTCTGTATTTGTCTGTTCATAAAATACCACCAAGTTCCAGCAGTCATAGCAAACGTAGACACGGCCTCCCTAACAAAATGGCAGAGCTAGAACACAAAAATCTTATTAAGAAATAAATGTTTTTAAAACAGTATTTTTCAAACACGAGTATTAATCATGCCCATGTGGTTTTCTGTGCATGGCTATTCTAATTACAAGCAAGTGCAAAACGTTTGTTTGCCTGGTGGAGAACCTAACCAAATGCACCCCTCTATGTAGCAAACAGATCTCGTGGTAAACAACACACGCTGAATATTATCCTGCTATAAACCAAGCCAGCAAAAAATAACATGAGTAGAACACACCTTAACTCTTTCTGTCATAATTTCAGTTTGACATGCGAATTCCTGTTTTCACCATTTGCCTAGCAGATTACACATAGACAATGTACTTTACACTGCTGTTAATTAACACAGACGTATAGCGCGGTTATTCCACTAGTTTCCAAAAACACCAACATCAACAAATATTCACCAGTAAATAACTTTTCCTAGTAATAATTGAATTTAAACAAGAGTATTCATGCTTTCTTAAATTTACACTAATTCACAATTTGTTCAAATTTTTGTATGTAAAGATACATTATGCAAATCAATTGCCGTTTTACTGACAGTAGTTAGTCATACATTTAAAGGAGCAGGCTATAAGGTTTACAGTAGAATGTCAGACAAAGATCTCAGTAGTTAGCTTCTTGGCTTAGACAACATAATCGGAGTACATTTCCACAGCCACTGTTTGTTTAACAAGATGAAAGGCAAAAATCAATAGTATTAACTTATTTGCCACTTTGGTCCTGATAAAATTGTGGTGGTCCCAATGCAATAAGTAAGCACATTTTTCAATCCATCTTTGAACGAGATTCGCTAGGCAGTAGTTGATGCAGTTTAAAAATCCCAATATATTTAGCTACCACAAATCCATTGTACAGTAGTCAGCACCCGTTAAAAAATGTATGGTTCAGTGTCACCATGTAATATCAATTCCTGAAATAAATTTTTAAAATCATGATGACAAGTAATATCTTTTTTGTATTGTAAAGATACCTAGCTAGTTAGCAGTATCCAGTCTACCAGGATGGTGGTCTGTAAACCAGTCAAATGGAGGGGGAAGGACTATGCCAGAGCAAGAATTACAACCCATCAAAGTTGTAGTCATTTAGAAAGAGGAAAAACATTGTGTTACATTTATCAATATGTACTGCAGACAGTAACATAGCTGAAAGACACCCAAAGGGCTACTAGAACGATGCAAAAATGGACTTGTAAAACAACTGGTATAACATGCTTTTTGTAATGAAACAAAGCATGACTATATTTATTTCTCAGTTCTATCTCACCCTTCAATACACAATGTGAGGTTTATGTAGTTTGTGTTCCTTCTGGCCAATTATGTATGAAACAAATGTCACTGCACTAAAAATCTCTCAAACATTATACACACCACCTAGTTCCCAAAGTGTGAAGTACTCCTTTAAGGAATTCCATGTTAAGAAACATGGCTACATTATAAATTGGAAAGAAAAGTCAAGCTGACTAATATTATTAGAACCCGGTTAGGCATCTAGCTGGCTAACAAATACACTGTATGCTACATGTTTTATAAAACTGACTAGATTGGCAAGTTATTTGTTACCAGTTGCTTGTACTCTTGTTAGCTGCAAAGGCTAAACATAATATGTTATCTATCTGTCTGTTTCAAGTTCCTACGCCACTTTACTTGACTTGTTTTCATCAATTATTGTTATTTCGGAACGGATCTTTGATTCGTCAATATCATAGCATTAAGTCAAAGATCTGACACACAGATTGCGCCCCGAAATATTCACACACTTGCCCTATTTTAACATAATTTTGACAGTTCTTTGACCTTAGCACTGATACAGCTGAGACTTTGAATCTTTCTTCTAGGTTCTGAGTAGTTTTGCTAAAATCAAAAGTTCAGTGAAACACATTTTCTCTAATTTAATCATATTTTCAAAGAAATTGTCAATCATTAAAATCAAGAGCAAGGGTGGGAGTATTTTTGTTGGCCATCATTTTTGCATTTAACTGTAAGTTATACAGTATAGTGTTGAGACAAAATATTATGACCTGTCACAGGTGAAGCAAATGACACTGATCATCTCCTAACTAGGGCACAGGTCAAAGTCTGGGTAGATTAGATGGTAAGAAAACAATCCACCATCCCCCGCAGAAAGCACCTACAATGGGCACGCAAGCGGACCTTGAAGCATTGGAAGAAAGTCGCCTGGTCTGATGAGTGCTGTTTTCTTTTACATAATGTGGACAACCATGTACATGTGCAATGTTTCCCCGGGGAGGTGATGGCACCATGATGCACTGGAGAAGATGACAAGCCGGTGTAGGGAGTGGGATGCTCTGGGCAATGTTCTGCTGGGAAACCCGGGTCTGGGCATTCATGTGGACGTCTATGTGTCCTGGGCCACATACCTAAACATCATTGCAGACCAGGTACTCCCCTTCTTTGCAATGCTATTCCCTGATGGCCGTGGCCAATTTAAGCAGGATAATTTCCCCTGCCCCACTGCATACATTATTCGGGAATGGTTTGACAAACATGTGGAAAAGTTCAAGGTTTTGCCCTGGCCTCCAAATTTCCCAGATCTCATTCTGATTGAGGGTCTGTGGGATGTTCTGAACCAACAAATCTGATCCACAGTGGCTTCACCTCACATCTTACAGGACTTGCAGGATCTGCTGCTAATGTCTTGGTGTCAGATACCACAGGACATCTTCAGGGATCTTGTAGAGTCCATGGCGGGCTGGCGCTGATTTGGTGAGACATGAAGGACAAAGAGCATATTAGGCAGGTGGTCATAATGTTTTGTCTCATAAGTGTATATTCAGCCATCACTCATAATATCAGTGTATAACTGGACCCCTTGACTGTATTCTTTAAGGACTTGATGGGCCGGGGTCAGTCAAAAGGATTCATTGTTGTGCTCTCGGTAAAGTGTTCATTTTTAGGGCACTATCAACAGATATTATAAAGATAGGGAGGATCAAGATACCTTTGAAACAACACAAAGTGGAGGGATGTATTGCAAAGGGAAACAATAACATGATACAATACTGGAAAAGATAGGCTGATCTGAGGACAGGGGATGGTTGGAGTGGAGATCGATTGGGTTAACAACTGTACCAGAGATGGCTAGAGAAGATGTTGCCTGGTTGTTCTCCAGTTGGGTGGAGTGGGACGCGATGAGTGAAAGGATGGGAAAACATTGTATAAAAAAAGGTTGAGAGGAAGGGAGAGGTTTTTATGCAGATGGAGTTTAGTTTTTACAGGGAAAAGAAAAGAGAAAGCAATAAAAAAATGGAGAAATAAAAGGGTGAGTAGAAATAACGCAACACATGCTGTATGATGTTCAATAATGGCAGTTGTTAAGTAGATATACCCCCTAAAAACTGGGGTTTTAGTTTAGCTGTGAAAGAAGTTGTATTAATGGCTTAAGAGAAAGCTATAAAAAATTATAAATACCAACCAATCAGGTTGTACATAGCTAATGTCCCATCTAGGGGATGTTTAACCTTGTTTATGCCATCTCTACTATTAAGGCACAATTACATTTAAATCAATTAAAGATTCGAAGAACCTTGAAGGAATATCTTCCAAGTATATTTTTTCATACTGAGAAGGGTGGTTTACTACTCTCTGTGCATGGGGGAAAAATACACTCAGATTACCCCATATTATGTGTCCCCTCATATTTATACCCAAGTGGAACTGGAAGCCTAAGTATTTAGGAAGCCTTAGATGGTCATCCATGTTTTCATTAGGATATAAATATGAGGTGACACAGATGGAGTACCCAAAGATATTTATCAGAATTCCTAAGGGTTCCAATAATCGTGACATTCGTTTTTTTCATGTATTGATTGATTAAGAATATAAGATTAAGTTTGTCTAATTATAGGTCCAATTTCTCATATTATTTTTAATGTAGCTACTATACAAAAATGACATTGTTTCATATCTGTGTTTGCTTATCTTAACCAAGGGGGGACAATACAAAATGTTTATATAGTGTCATATAATATACATATAATATTATATGTTTGAAAAATACAAGTGCACCAAGCCACAGTAATCACAATTTGTCATTAAGGTTGGACAATCTAGTAGTTTGGCCTAAAGACTTTGGATGGACAGTAACAAGCATTCTGTAAGAAACTTCCTCATTCTGCCCATTTACCATAAATACAAACAGAACAATCCTGGAGATGTGGTTTCATGGTCGGTTGAATAGGAGTCTGGGTTTCTTACTTGGCAAAAAAACATAGAAAATGCAACTATTTTCTCTAGAGAAATACTTTCGAAGAGGTTAGGGGTGGACACAACAGTGAACAGCATTGCGGCAGTTTAACGATTTCAAATGAGCTCTCAGTGGTAAAAACCTGACAATTCTCCTTCGCAACGGCACATGACAGTTAAAATGACCAGAAATCAATATTCTGACCGGGTGTCTCACACTGATAAGAACGACCAAGACAATGTTGACTATTAAACTTGACAGCTTGAGATATTACACTATTAGTTATGCTATTTTTAATAATCTATAATATTTGGGCTATAATTAATTAATTATACGGGTCAGATAATATCTGAGGCTGGGATGAGGTCGGAGGGGTCTATTAAGACTGGTAATGAGAAAGGAGAAATCTAATCTGAGGACGGGGAGCCGTGAAGGAACAAATACACAACCACAACCCTCCTTCAGATCCATAGGGAAAGAGGTAGAGGAGGAAAGGGAGAAACAAGGGGGAGAGAGGTACGAACAGAAACATGTAGATTTAATAATATATGGAAATGACCAGTAACACCAGCATGGTGATGTAGCTGCACTATATGCAGTGGCCAGTTTATTGGGTACACCATTGTAGTTCAGAGTGGGACACCAAATCCTGACAGACCCCACGGGAACAGAGATACGTCTGAGCTTACATTGTTTTTCCACTCCTAAATTGCCCATTGTTGGTGATTGCGTGGCCACTGCAGCTGCTTCCTTGTTTTTTTACTGACAGCAGTGGAATCCATTGTGGTTGTTTGGTGCAATAACCCATCTGTGATGAAACTGTTAAGTTGTGCCTTCTGAGATGTTGTTCTGAACATTGCTGTTGTACCTCTCTGCTATTTGCCTGTTTGTGGATCATGTCTAATTCTTGGCATTCTCCTTTAACCCTTTTCACCAACAAGATTTTCAGACACATGACTGCTGCTGACAGGATATTTTCAGAGAGTTGCAACAATGTCGGTAAACAGTGGACACTGCTGTGTGTGAAAAGTCCTGGAGGACCGCATTTTTGCAAACTGGCCTGCCTGGCACTGAAAATCATGCCATGCTAAAATTTGTTTGGGTCCCTTTTTTGTTTAATTGAACAGTAACTGAATGCCTTGATGCCTATTTGTTTGCTTTATTTTGCATGCTACTGATATATTAGCAATATACCAAATCTCCTATTCTTTGCTTAAAGCTGTACTATGTATTTTTTGAAAACTACAAAAACAATGTGTTTTTGGAGACCCCTTTTGATAGAATGTGATATTTCTTGTAGAGTTTAACAACATTTAACAACAGGTCTTGATAACTATCTAGACAACTAGCTAGTGATCACAATTGTATAGAAAAATGTAGAGTAAAACTTTACATTTTTATTTTCAATGCAATGAACTCATGAAAAATCACCTGGTTTTGGCATGCTTTTCTGGTTGTGCTCACCTAGTTAGCTGGTGTAGACTAGCAAGCAAGCATTAATCATACTTTTCAAAATTGTTTTGTGTAATATAAGTATGTACATTTGTCTGATTCCGATTTCCAAGTGCAATAAAAAACACGTTTAATGTAACTAACAAGACTGGCAATAAAATGTCAACAAAGTAGGCTACACAAATCATAGACCACTTCATTGCATATTGTGCCACTAGATCAGCACCGAACCAACACCTCTAAAAAAGGCTAGCAAGTTCTGGTACCTTTCAGGGGAAGCCAGCATGGCCAGTCCTGTCCCTGCCCTGCTGAAACTCATCACAACCCTGAAACGTGCTGGAGCTGGAGAGAAGGAAAATACATGGGACGGCATATGGAAGGCAGGTCCAAGTCCCGCTACCCTTACTTGGCCCCAGCTACACAGGAGGGAGGAACACAAATGTGGAATAGACCACCAAGGTGTTGGCTGCCAGAGCCTATACCTCCCAAACCGCCAACGGGAGGCCACCACAGGGAGGCCGTCACCAAGACAACGCTGCCATGCCGTCACAGCAGGTTGTTTGTGAATGATTTCTCCCTCACATCCTACCCTCACCCTATTTAAAACACTGACCATAGGTCTGAGAACATTCTCTGGGTCCATTCCAAGAACTCGGCCGTTACGTGAATAAAACTACTGAATTTCACTTGGTATTAAAAGTGGTGATTTCATTTGCTGCCTACATTGTTTTCAAATATTATATAGCATGTTACTGGTACAGGTGTAATATTAATCCTTCTGCGTATGTTACTTATAACATGTCCTGAACAATACAGCAATCTATTGTGAACGTAATGGCTACATGTTTTTTCTCTAGTATTAGTTTTGAGGGCCAGTCCCTATAATCAATTAATCACATGTATTTTATAAACACCCTTTAAGATCAGCAGTTGACACAAGGTGCTTTTACAACAACAGCCTGAGACCCCAAATCAAGAACAAAAATGTATCCACACTTGCTCGGAAGAACTCACTAATAGGGTTAGGGTTAGGTAAAAGCCTGCAGAAATCGTCAGGCAGCAACTAGATTAGTTGTCAGACTGGTGTCAGGCCTGAGGTGTGATTCAAGGGCTTATGTCCTTCTGAAGTTCACCAGGACACCAGAAACATTTTGAGAGATCATTCCTTCCAAAAAGAAACCTCAGCGTATGATTCAGACCAACTGTTTCACCCATCACATAATCAAATACCGTGTAAAACTAGGGACTAAGTCTGTGGCCCAGTACAAAGATAACTCGGGCTTGTCTGAATTATGTTGGCTTTGGACAGTCTTTAACCCTAACCCTAGGCGTCAACCTGAACTCCTCCCTCAGATTTGAACAACACATAAAACAGACAGATCCTCATTTTTTCCCCTCCGCAATACTGCCTAGCTACAGGCCTCCCTCTCCTGTACCGCTGCTGAAACCTTTATACATGCATTCTTCTCCTCCTGCCTAGACTACTGCAACTCTTCTTCTCTCCATAAGCTACAAATGGTCCGAAACTTAGCAGCCATACTTCTCACCCGCACCAACTCCTGGCAGCACATCACCCCATCCTCCAGGATCTCCACTGGCTTCCCATCCCTCAGCGCATTGCTTATAAAATTACTCTGCTCCCCTATCAAGCCCTCCACCAGCTTGATCCATCCAACCTCTCTGATTTTATTCCCCATTACCAACACACTCGGTCACTCCAATCCGCTACCGCTGGTCACCTCATCATTCCCCTGTCCAAGCTTTGGAGCTTTGGAGACAGGGCTTTCTCTAGGGCTGCTCCAAGGCTTTGGAACTCTCTTCCACAGTCAATCCTGAATCTGTAACCATCTTCATCCACGGCCTCAAGCCTCATCTGTTCAAACAAGCCTATCCCGAGCCCCTGCCCTTTCTCTTTGTCATTGTATTGACATGAAGTATGGGAAAGTTGTGAAGTTTTCACACCAGGTGTCTGACAGAAATTAAGGTAAAAAGTTGAACTCCAATTTTGCAAATGGTATTAAATTACAAACTCATGTTTGCATAAAGAATACATATTTGGAAATTATATGACCAACTTACCTTACATTCCCGGCCTTCTGTTACTTTAAAGATATATTTTATACCTCATAAGTATGTATTTTGTATCCTAATTTAATTTTTAATTTATTTTATTTTATTTATTCTAAAATATTCTGTGTTTTAAATCAGCAGTGAAATGTTAATGTCAATAATGACACCGTATCTTGAGATACCTTTACCTTCTCTGATCACTTTTAGCAGTGGTGTCTTGTCATTAAATAACCAAGTTCTGTGATCCTGAGAAGCTGCCGTTTGAAATGGAATTCAATGTATAACGCCATTACCAACGGATCATTTTGTTCCAATCACTCCAACATCAGGTTGCTTCTTAAAGCCCTGCTCCGGAGCAAGCAGACACTACAGGCATACGGTGCCCCACCCCTGGGAGAGCGCTCCACATATTGGCGGTGATGGATTGCAGTGTGCAGGTCAGTATTGTGATGTTCTGGGTGAAGGAGAGGGTGACTGCACGGTTCCCTGCAGGCTGATTGGGGGTCACCGCGGCGGTCTCCATGGCTGCTGTGAGGTGAGACACTTTGCCAGGAGCCAGAACATGTCTGATTTACAGAGGTTACACACCAGCAGTCAAACGGTTTGCTTTATTTCAGCAACAGTTTAGTCCTACTTAAACCGTGTAGCCACTATAAAGGTTTTTGAAGAGAAATAATTAATAAAGTAATACACTACTTGGGTAAAATTAAAAGGAGAGACCAGAAAATATATGGTTTGAAACTACAGGATATTTATTAAATTGAAAAAAACGAATATACTTTACACTCTGAGAACGCAGTGGATCCACCCGAGAAACACATAAGCAAGCAAGTTTATTTATATAGCACAGTTCATACATAGAAGCAATTCAATGTGCTGTACAGGGAAAATAAGGACCAAAGACAGGTTGCAAACCTACATGGACATCCAGAATGTACCAGTCTAGTACTTCTTCAGATCGTTTGCCTGGATTGTCTGGTTAGAGGGGTTTGTTTATAATGTCGCTCTGCAGCAACAGTGGGCAATCATTATGCAATTCCTGTACAGTGTATGACAACAAATGAACAATACCCATCTGACAGGGGTGTTCAAATGGACCCCCCAAGCTCCCTCAACCCCTTCCACCTCTCTCTGACAGGCAGAGTTTATTTTGGCTGTGATGTGAGACGGCCAGGGCATCCAACCCGCCACCTCCACGTTTCTGGGAGTCGATTTGCTGGATTTACGCACAGGGATGTGGTATCTACTGCCGCACTTGTGGATCAGGCTTTAAATTGCAGTAACGTGCCAATGGCAGGAGTAGTTAAAATGCATTGGAACCCGGAACTCTGTAAGCTTAATTAACAGATGGAGTACGGGGTATCAATCTGCAGATGTTGCAAACTTTCATGACAAAGAACTGAATGGATTGACGCTCTGGGGGGAAATTCCCAGCAGATGAAGATCAGCTAATCAGTCAATATGTTTATATTTTTTTATAGCATCCTGAACAAAGGAGCAGTTAGGGCAGTCTTGGAATATTCAGGTGATGAAACGGTTTTAAGTAATTGTTCGTTGATATGTAGTTTTCACTTACTGTATTGTTGTAGCCTAAATGGGCTGTTTGTTGGAGGTACAATATCCAACTATAAGGCTGGTCCAAGTATCTTCAACTTTATGAGAATTCACACCTCTATGATGTGTCATCATGCATTCCCTGGTCTCATCATAACTGTCTGCAAGGGAGAGTGCACAGTGCACCTTTCACAGAAAGGCTATAACATGAAAGAAAAAAAATGATTGGTTTTCTGGTTTATAGATTGTTGGCCAAAATAAGTTATTCTGGTTTGTCATAAATCTTGGATTTATTTGAGCGGTGTGTTAAGTCTTATAAAACCTTTACTACAGTACGACAGACAAACCAGGGACATCAGGGATCGCTAGTGTTCAACAATGCTAGTGACCAAACTCTATGGCTAAAATGTATCTAACATTTACAATGAGCAATGTACTGTACTCCCTAAGGAAAACCTTATAACTGCTTGAGTACACAGTCAAAGGATTACAAATCATTGCAAAAACAAGTAGGATTTGGTATAGGTTTGCTCCCCTTATTGTGCCCACAAACCAACATTCTGTACCTCTGATGTATCACAACTGGTCCACCCGACAATCAACTCTTGAACCGCTGTGACATGCAGTCAGGAAGGTTAGGGGGGATAATTCATTTTAGAGTGATTGCAGACAGTAGCATCACTGCTGCGGAGTTGTCATCTCCAATGCAACGATCAGCACTCTGGTTCACGTCAATTTCAATCAGGGAAAAAGCATACAGCAAGTCCTTTAGCACAGATAATTCTAACAAGATGTTCCACTCTGACATAATTATACAACATTTTTACTTTTGTTCGGTTATGCACATCATTGTCAATTAAGACTTTGTCATGTATGTATTCTAAATGCGACATTTTCAAAAGGTTAGATTTTCCATCTGCATCAGCTCATGTATTGAACATTCAGCATTGAAAGTTTAGTGTTTAAGCAAAAAAAAATCCCTGCAAAAAAACCAATCAATGGGTTTACTGTGATAGTCATTGCTTTCCATGCAACAACTCTCCTCTCCTTTTAATGTGCAGAAACCATATAATACATCATGGCTCCAAGCACATTCAGCAGCCAAAATGTGGAGACGAGAAAAAAAGAGGGCAAATAAAGCAAATAGTGTTATCAACAATTTAGCAGACAGATATGGTATTGATTTCTTCCAATGGCATCTTTTATCTCCCCAACACAATGCATCCACTCTCCTGGACTCACGTTTTTATGGCCAAACATTTTCTCCACAGACAGAGGCAATCAAAAACGTATAGATGATACCAATATTGATCAATATAACGAAAATAATCAACAGTGGTGGAGTCAGAAAGACATCGGAAGCACCATAATAGCAATATAAATCAAATAGACTGCTAATTATGCATTCAGTTTTTTTTGTAAACTAAGAAGTGCAGTCAAACAGTTGGAAACCATCTAAAAATACCTGTTTCATTACAGGATAAATTATGTTATGCCATGGGGATCTTCTATATTTGAATATATTTATAGAGAGAATGTATTCTATCCATCATAGAATTAAGCAAATGCAGTAAAAGCCCAATAAATCCATGTTAATCACTGGAGGTTGGCAATTACTGGCCTCATTTATGGTCATACTGCCCTGCGCACAGTTTCATAGCCATTGTTAATTAAGATCGTCCCCATTAAGAGCCTAATTAACAATTAGCATAAACACCATTAGTGAATGGTGACATTTCACTTGTTACATTGTTTAAATAATTTTTGGAAATTGCCCTTGGAGAAATTCTGTCACAATTACATAATGGCAGTACTTTGTCATGGGGAGACAGTGACAGTCAGAACGACAGGATCTCTGCCAACACTGTGTTTCTAAAGGGATGGAGCTCTGCCTCCAGGCAGCCTTCCAGCTACAGTCATGTTGCCGCTGTCACAATATATATCATGGTTTGCAGGACTGCACTGTATGTACATGTTGTAATGTTCATTTATATTTTACTTTCTTTTTAAATATACTTCAAGGATTGTACTCTCACACCTCCTAATGGATCATTCCCTTACAGGTAGTTATCATCGAATGACTACTATGTGTAGCAGGACGTTGACAATACAGACTCTGTTTCTCAGGAGGAAGAATAGAACAGGATCTGTGAGTGAGAGAGAGAACGGAAAATCTATGGCTTGATCAAATAACATTATTCATTAGGTAGTTCAGCTAATTGAGATACATAAGAACCTTGTGCAAATGCGATTTGCAAAAAATAATTGATTCTGACAGGTTGAATCTGTGCCTCAGTCACTAACTACTTAAGACTCTCATAAAGATGTGGTTGATCTGATCAAATCTATGAGTTGCTTCTTGAATAATATTTTGAAGTCACAATGTGATGATTAATGAAATGAATACTGATGAAAAGTGGCAGTCTTCAGCAGAGCGACCTAACATCACCATGATGTCTGAGAGACAGAGATGTGATGTGACAAAAGATCCTTTTCACGTTTCACGCTTTTCCTATTTAGCAAATCATTTATAAGTTGAGAGACACTCGGAGAAAACTAAAATCTGCCGGTCCACGGATGGAAAGATGAGAAGAGTTCCCCCTGTCTCCGTTGTGATTTGTTTATCTATCCAAATCATGAAGACATCTGTGGTGAGTAAACATTATTTTCGAAGGGCTCTTGGAGTGCAAAGCTTCGTAGAATACTCAGAGGTCTTCAGCCTGAATGCACAGGGATCCACTAAAAGAGCAGTCACTGCGCTACAAAGGGAATTGACTGGGACATAAACAATAAAGCCTCATTGTTGAAAAATGCCCAGAGAGATTATGTTTCAGACTGTAGGCAGTGGAAGACTCTGAGGCTTGATGGAGGTAGGGAGGCCTGAAACTCTTCCAATGGTGAGAGAGCAGAACCCGGCCTCATCTTAAGACCAAACAGCAAATTTCTAATTTCCGTTTGGTGGACGAGCTGTCTAATTGCTGCTTAGTTTCGCCAGTCAAGTAATTCGAGGCAATGTCTTAAAAGCAGCCACTAGTAGTTAAGCCCCTGTACCAGGGCGCCTGCTGAACAATACTGACATCTCATCACAGCCAGCAGCTCCAGTAGAGGTGCGAGAATCAGGTCTCTCTCCTCTCGAATGGGCAAGCAATCTTCAGAAAATTAAGTGTGAAAAGCTGGAGAAGAGCGTTGTGATTCATCACGACAGACTCTGTCAAGCACAGACCTATTAGAGTCTCTGTGTGCGTGTGTGCAGTGCTGTCATCTGTGCAACGGGAGCATCTGCAAAGTGATCCGCCTGCCAGGCCAGAAACAAGGTTCTGCTGCCACTAAGGTGGGTGCCACGGTAACACCTAGACCTGAGGTGATAAATGTGCCCATTTGCTGCTATGCTTAGATGTAGATGGATGAAGATCCACTGCTGTTCGAAATAAAACGAGATATAGCCAAAACATATATTCGGATCAAAATCACGTTCTGTTGGTTTTGCTTATTACTGATAGCAGTTGTCACACTGCAGTAAAATGGAGTACATGGAGTTTTTAGCAACAAGAAAGACATTCACCACCAAGGTCGCATTAACCTTGTTGATTTGATTATCAGATCCCCAGATAACGATGGAAACCACCACATCTAGCTTCTATGTCACTTATGAATAAATGAACCACCTATTAACTGAATCACCTTGCATTTCAATTCCACATTAACCTAAATACACCATTTCATATCTCTCCTATGGAAGCAACCAGGAACGCAGTCGAGAAACTATTTAACAATAGAAGAGACTTAGCTTAGCTCAGTGGGTTAAAGAGGCCCTGAGAGGAACCTATTGATTTTAATTACACAGAACAGCCCATGGGGACCAAAGGACTTTTGCTGTTTATTTAGCCGTTGCCTCGGACTGTGATTGTAGGACCTCGATAAAAATCAGTTCCCTAATTATTACCATAATAAGGTAGCGATTGGCTGGAGGCCTTGTCATTTGTATTTAAAGACAAAAAGACAAGGAAGAACGAAAACAACAACAAAACCTCAGAGGATGCAAGAATTCCCAAACCTCAGAATGGATTCTTGGTTCCTGCTAACCCAACAACAATTCAGTAGTTATGAACAGACATGGATATTATCTGGGATGCTGCCACATATTACTCATAGCAAGATCCGGAATGATTCTTCTCAGACGTTGTTTAATTTAACTATGGGTGAAGCACCAATGTGTTTCATCTGTTTAATGAACCAATAAACTGTAAACAAATTCTATCTCAGTGACCGACACTTCATGTCAATGATGCTTCTTGAGGAGTATATCAAGGTTTCTTTGCCCTATGACGTTCAATTAGATCAGGATCTGATAATCACCTAGTCCAAGGTTAGATTGCAGCAAAGATCACGGCTGGGATAGTGTTTGCTCTTGAGATCAGCTGAATTGGTAAGACTGTGGATACCAAATGTCTGTTTCTTCCATTAGAAAATGAATAATTTCACTCATAACAAAGAAGACATTTCTACCCATCTAGAACTACTTGAAAGGTAAGCCACAAATGGATGCAATAGTGTCTTTCCATCAATCTTTGAGAGAAAACATGGCTAATTTTCACTGTAGAGTAAAAGTAAAAGCAACAGAGCTTGCTCAATCATCTCCATTCATACCACATGGAATGTATTGCAGCTTTGTGTCCTTGTAATGTAATTCTCTATAAGACATAGCTACAGAATGCTATCTGCCGTCAGACGAAGCACTGTTGGATCCTTTGGTTTGACTTGTATAAAGAGCCCTCACTCCAGCCAAATATTTTGATCATAGTCCCTGACAGATGTTGTGTTGGGTAATTAGTTGTTTATGGTACGAGAGGAGTGGTGGTCACTTGGTGAAGAGTGGTGGTCACTAGGTGTGGAAACAGCAATGGGGGTAGAGTGCTGTTCCAGCCCTGTCCATCCCAGATAAGCCATTCAGATGGGCCCACTCCTCTCTATCTCTCTACTGGTCTGGACAGCCAGTAATCTGCCTCCTTTAGCCTTTAGCCAGCGGCGTCCAAGCCACACCACTCAGCCGTGGCCAACAGGAACGAATGAACACATTCCAGCCTTATTATGCCCCTCCGATCCAAATGCAGTTTGTAGAATTGGATAGTTGTCAGTGCACAATTACTCTGAAATGTCAATTTCATGGTGGCCTATTGGGAAGATTAACAAGGTAGAATATCCTCCATACTTGTTTTGTAGGATAAGGATTGTTGGCTGTGTTGGGCTGTGTTGAGCACAATGGAGTTTGAAGGGTTAGAAAGCAGACATAGATGGATGTTGAAAGCCACGCCCTCACTGGGTGGTCTGAGGGAGGAAGGGGGTGGCAGGGGGTGACCTCATTTTGAGTCGAAGTCGAACTTCTAGACTTGGGCCTTAGCAGTGTAACCGTTATTGATTTGCTTGATGGAATGTTTACATTAATTTTCAAATGAATTGATTGAAATTACATGAATATATTTTTATAACCAATATAAATCCAAGAATGGTCTTGCGAAGTTTTTTGGCGGCTTGTGCGGCGTAATGAAATTCAGTGAGGACGACAGGTTTGATGTACAGTTGTCCTGGCTTAAGTGACCAGTGCCAGCTAGGTGAGTGCGGGATCAGAGATCCTATTGTGAGTCATCCAGTTTGAGTGACATATATATTGGTGACACACTTCATGTGTCAGACCATGTGTGAAACGGCTTCATGGCTTTATCCTGAATGACTGACTACAGGGGCTCTTCAACTGTGGAGGTGAGCTGTCAGCAGCAACGCATCTGTGCTGTGGAACCCATGGAGTTGATACACTGCCGGACTGTCTGCCAACAAGGCCAAGCACTACACACTATTACACACCACTGCATTCTTACTGAATATTCAGATGTCTACATCATTCGTTGCATATTGTCATGTGGTTGGATGTGAAACCAAATTCCTCAAAGGTATTAGGGCCCCAGCAAAAATAAGTTTTCTATTGTACCAGGGAGAGATACATGGAACAGATTCAGTACCAGGAGGATGGGTAAAGATCATAGCCACTGGGGAAGATTGTGAGGTAGCGTTATCGTACAATAATCTCCAACTACGTAATGATGCACAATTAAGGATGTTGACAACGGAATATTTGATCAATAAGGATCCTTGGTTGGGAACTTAACTGCACCAAATAACCAATACTACCAAACAACGCCATACACCACCACTACACCATTAAACTACACCATACACCATTAAACTACACTATACCACAAAACAACACCATACACCCAACACTACACCATTAAACTACACCATACCACCAAACACCACTAAACAACACCATACACCATTTAACTACACTATACCACCAAACAACACCATACACCCAACACTACACCATTAAACTACACCATACCACCAAACACCACTAAACAACACCATACACCATTTAACTACACTATACCACCAAACAACACCATACACCCACCACTACACCATTAAACTACACCATACCACCAAACACCACTAAACTATAATGCACACCACCACTACCCTACCACTTCCACACCATTCCACCACACACCACCAAAACACCATACCACTATGGCAAACTAAACCATTGATGAAGCGAACCCCTTAAAAGTTATACCATCATTCACCACTGCCAAAAAACAATGGCGGATATACAGCCCATGCAGATAGTGTGACTTTGTAGTCCTACACATCAATAACTGCAGGTTATCGGTGGCGGTCTTGACGCCCCCACAGGGTTCATGTAAACAGCCTGCCTGCATCCATGTGTTTGTGCTTAACAGACCCCATCCAACCCCCTCCCTGTTCCACTCTCCACTGTGCTTATAGTACGACCATGGGCAATTTATCTAAATCTCCCCTCTCCTTAAACAGTTTTATCAAAACTGGCGGTCAGGTGGCTCAGCACCGCGGTGGCCTCAATCCTAAATGCGGAAGCACAGATTTTAATTTTGGAAAGATTAATGTGCTTCCCTGTCCTAATGCTGTAGCCCTACAGCTATCTCAGGTGATGCCTATCAGCTAATTCCTACAGTTGGGTTGTAAACGAGCCACATTTGCCTGTACTCAAGGGCCAGGAACACAAAACCAAACAAGATGTTTCAACACAATGGAGAAAAAGGAATTGAACTATTTTCTCAAATATCCTTTAAATTAGAAAGTGTCTCCTCCACTTCATTCATGCACTTAAAATCAAGTGAGGAACCTATTTCACTTATTTGGGAACACAGCGATCCATTTGGGACCAGCGCAAATCTCCAACAAGCCGTTGCAGAAAGAAGAAAACAAAAAGCACCTTTGCTCTTTTACAGTGGCTCAATAATATTTCTGGTATTCATATGAGGTATATGAATCACTTTCTCGTGTTGGGTCAAACAGATCCCGTCTGTACATATAATACTGATAATCATAACAGACACATTGACACGCTCTTTTCACACTGCTTGCTCAACGAATCAGTTAGCAGAATCAAGCCATGGGAGGACACGATCCCTTCAAAAACAACCTCCGTTCAGCCTGCCGGAGATAGTGGCTGGAGTGCAATGAGTCAAGGAAGTCCTGCAGCGCTGTGCCAATATGCACCGCCATGCGTTGCCTTGGACCTCTGCACAGCCCGGGAACCCTCGCTGGTTCCACCTCTAACTTTATTATTTCACAATCCAATACTACTCTACAAAACCGCACAAAATGTGGGGGTACTGATTGCTAACTTGCGGTTCAAGTGCAAGGTTGGTTGAATCATACAGGTACGACATAAGCAATTCATTTTAATTACTATAAACTGTTAGTTGCACAGTCAAGAGTAAAATTAGAATGGCAATCACAATTAGAAAATTGCAGAGTCAATTACAACACATTAGCCTTAGAAGGGGGGGGGGCTTATTATTTTACAAAGGACACAGTACAATGCATATGGTAGTCAGATATGCAGCGATAATTATTGTAATGGGTTTTTCTCCCCATTCAATCTTGTTCTTTTAATAACATGATTACAAACCCGAATACAACATGAATACATTATGGCTCACGTTGTTCCCAGTCCGCCTTCTCCTCTGTCTGTCTAGACCTCTAGGTGCAGAGTAAAAACACTCAGGGGTGTAGATGTGGGGTTAATAAGATGGTCTTTGAAATATAAGTGCCACCAAATACCTACACTCTCTTTGTTTCCACAGCATTGCTTGGAGTTAACTTATAAGGCACACAGTAGAATGCTGACTGCAGACAGTGCCCCAGAGAATAAGTAAGTACTCCTTATTGTTTTCTATTAACATACAGACATTGCATTTTCTTTTTCCAAAATGAAATCGCCGGCTGGGGAGGTTTTAGTGATGGTGTAGGGCAGGAGGGGAGGGGGTCACGAGCCTCCTTTTATCTACTACATAATAAAATTACAACCTTCGCCCAATGGTCTGCGTTCTAAGATATGTTTAATTCACTAAACATGACGAATTAATTACGTATCTGCATTTAAAAAGATTTCTCTTCACATTGCCAACCTTTGGAATTTAAACCCTATACAGAGCGTGTCACATTGAAATCACCAACAAAAGAAAAGCAATGTAATAGCTTTTTTTTCTTTTAGTGGATGAAAGTTTAATCTCGCAGCAATTTTATTCCAATATTGCTATAAAAGGCCATGCTTGGCTGGTTTCTTTTAACGTAGCTGCTGAACTGTAAACGAGAACATGGCAGAAATCCCAGGCTTCCAGTGCATTGACATGGTCAGTGGCTGCAGCAGAGGGACCTCTGGCCAAAGCCCTACACTGATCTCTCTCCACCTAGACCTGCTCTCAGCTCTCTGACCTGTGCAAATTACACCACCCACACCATGTGCTGTCCAGAGACCTTCATTCTTATTGGCAACAAAAATCATCCTACCAGTCTTATTAAGAAGATTGGTTGAAGTTATGAGCTTGTACTCCAAGTGTCTTGGAATGAATACTTGGTGAAAGCGGCACTAGAATAAATTATATCTGTAAATAATTATCCTGCACAACTCTTGGGGCAACATAAATACAGTGAATTTGTCAAAAATGTTCAGGCTCAGTGAATGTGGTTGGGAATCACTGATATACTGCAATACTGTATTTATACCATGTAAGTGGAATGACTACGGCAAGGTCACTGAGCAAACTCGAGCGGCTGAAGAAAGTTTATGTTCTGCGAAAAAACCCTCACACATGTTTTCAGGTGAACCAGTAAGCGCTTCCTCTGAAGCTGCATCACCTTCTGGTATGTCAACTTCACCACCCGCAATCGAGTGGCTATTCATCAGAAGGTGACGTTAGCCCAGTTCCCACAGGGTGCATCCAACCCGACGTCCAGATCATTGTGGACCACACCAACCACAAAATGGGGTGCTGACACCACTACCATCTAACAGCAAGAGACTCTTCAGGAGCATCAAAACCTAAATATAATAAAATACATTTCTCAAGGTCATGAGCTGACTTCTTCTGAACCCAAATAAAAGGAACTGTTTCAAATGTACCCACCTGCTTGCCAAATTGACCTAATTTATTAGATTCCAGTGGTTGGAGAATAAAGTTTAACATTTTGGACTGGTGAATGCAGGGCTTGTTCATGGAAATAATCAATAAAAGCTGTGTTCTTTGGCATTAGGCTGAGTGTAACAACATCTAATGTGTGCAGTTAAAATGCTTCATTTTAAAGCGGGTTGTTCAAATCACCTGAATAGACTTAAGAGGTGTGTATGAGGCCTTATCTGTAATGTTCTATTTTTGTTAATAAATGGTTAATATTAACAATAAGGCACCTCAGGGGGTTGTGTTACATGACCAGTGTACCACGGCTGAGGGTTCTGTCCAGGCACTCTGCATTGTGTTGTACCTGACAACAACCGTTAGATATGACATACTGGACATATATCTAAACCCCTGGTGTCTTACTGCTGAATTATATCATGTGAAACCACTTTGGTGATTTTCATAGCACTAAGCTAGGTGTTGCAAATACCAAAATGGATTCACATACTTGAATGGATTTTGATAATACAGTTTACCACAAATTGTTTATGCCTTCACAACAAACATTTCATTTTCTTGATTAAATGAAAGTAGAACAAAATGGACTAGAAGATAAGTGTCAATTTGTCATAGTTTAGGTAAGTATCACAATAGAGAAAGCCCTTTATAGACACTATTTATTAGGTGTCACAGGTGCTGGCGAGTACTTCCTGGTTGAGTATTCAGTGTGAAAAGAAGCGGAATGGTTTGGCGTGGTGTGTTTTGGGTCAATGTCTCAATCTCATTACTGACAATGCAGGGAGAGTTCTGCTCTGAGGAATGTCCAAGTACGAATTAGATTTGAAATCACATATGAACAAATATTTGAGTCAAATATGAGTAAAAAATTTACAAAAGCTGAAAAAAAGATAGAAAAAGTATTATTAAGTTTACAAGTCGCAATCAAAGGCACAGGAATAAGAATTGCTTCACAATGTAGGTGAAACTTGAATTAAGTGGGTTAAAACCAAAGTGTGTCTACTAAATGGCTAAAATGTCAAACATAAATGTCAAAATTCTGAACTAGCAAGCCTTTATTAATATTTAATTTCTTGAATAATTGATGTAATCAAACAGACCACTTCTTTTATACAACAATCTTTTAAAATACATTATTGGTGCACAACATCTTCTTCAGTTATTATTAAAGCAAAAGACTCTCATTATATGGAACAGCCTGCTATAGTTGGGATCAGGAAGCCCAAGTGTCAGCCAAGAGGATGCATCGTAATAATCATGTATTTTCAATAAATTATTACAAAGCCAACACCTAATAAATAATGTTATCAGAGCGACAATGCAAACTAAGCAGCTATATCTTCACCTGTACAGGATTTGTTCGAGGTAGCGTAAGACGCACAGCAAGTGCACTTTTGAAATCCATCAGCTCTCAAACATTAACCAACTAATTCAAAAGAGAATGCCAATATGCATTATTGGACTTCCTAATGACAATGCATCCAGCCAATCCTATGCTTGGCCGAGCCCTGACCCAAGACAGACCACATTCAGTGTAAAAGATATTGGATGGTATTCAGCTGTTATGAATTTGAACATCAAATTGGGTCTATTAAATAAATGATATATATACTTGACACAAATATAATTTCAGTACAGAATAGTGCTACAACAATCTTTTGTTTGTTTTTTGGTAAAATTCATTCTGTTGAGTTTCTTTATTGTATTTTTTTATATAATAGAACTAAATGTAATTGTTGAGATTTAACCCTAACCCATATTTTTTTAATAAATATTTGCCTTAGATATTTTATAAAGAACTAGTCTTAGAACACCATATCTCAAAAATATTCAGTTTTGTTGAGGTATTTAATAATAACAAGTGTTGTATAAGTCCCAGAGATGGGAAGAGATCTAGGCCACTATAGGTCCTCAGAATGCATTTAGGGCTCTAACAAAGCTTTGGGTAATAGACTAGGGCCTGCCATTATCCATTCAGCTAGAGTAATAAATTACTAGGCCAAAGCACGCTATATACCACCCAACCAAGATAACAGCTGAGAGGGGAAATGAAATTCTGCTTTTGTTGAAACATTATGATTTATGTATTTGTAATATAGCACTGTGCTGTTTGTGTCTGGAAACGTGTAAGAGTGTGTGTAGGTGTGTGTATGTCTAGGTATTTATTTTTCATTGTACTCATATTTTAGCAAAATGCTTGTGATTATAAGACACATACTTATAACGAATGGTTATTAGCACAAATTCTGGAATAATAATAATAGTTTGTACATCAGCCATTTTCTCATTTTGAGCAAGTACATTACATTTATTTCCAACTCACTCATGGAGGGAGGATAAGTGCTATGTATCACTGGAGCCTTCTTCTCTGACAAAAGGTGACAGCTGAAATAAATAAAAAACTGAGAAGATAATCGTTACATTTTGCATGCATTGGTAAGCATGAGCGAAACGCTCATTTTCCTGATAACTCACTTTCAGCCATAGGAGCTCATCAATCCTTCAGTCTAAGCGAGAAAAACACAAGTGGATCGAAAATCCATAGAGAAAAGAGGCCCCAATCCCTAATAAAGAGGTCAAAACACTGGCTGCTTGGGCAGATGATACATTCCCATTAAAATGGGTGAGCTTCAAAAACAAACAAATTTTAGGGTCTTCATATCGAATTAGCATTGAGCCCTGTCTGATCTGGGGAAGAGGGCCATGGATGACATTCTATGGGATGCAGGCTAATGGTCGGGAGTTAGAGTAGCCGCAGTCAATTGACCCCAGGGCAAATCACTTGACCCCCAACTCCCTCTGGCTCACACTCATATGAGCCCTCTGTAAGGGTGATGCGCACATACACTCACACACACACACACACACACACACACACACACACACATACACACACACACACACACACACACGCACACACCAACATAGACATACACACAAATAAAACAACTCCCAAACTTGAAAATTTTATTTTACATGTGCAGCATGCATGTGACATAAACAAGCTAGCTATTTAGCCTTTTGGACAATATGTTCCATTTTCAAGACCAACTTACGTTGACAGAGCTAAATATAAGTGATACTACAACTTATAAATTAATAATTTGATTCTATTAATCGATACTGCTCTACACATAACATGAAATGGCTTTGGAATCATAATGACCACTAGGAATATTACCATTATTCCTACATTGCTATGATACATGTGTGCACACGTGTGCATGTGTGTTGATTTCCGGAGACACTGTTTCCCATAGTTCTTGGCTAATGCCTCAGGGTTCTAACTCCGATGTCATAAGCATGGGAAATGTTTCATATTGAGCTGATCACATGAGATAACAGAATGTATTACACAATGTTTTTAATATATCAGCCTGTGGCACAGAAATCATGGGTAGATTAATGTGGTCCAGTCTGACTGCAGAGGGGCCAGGACAGGTGTTGGGGAATGATAGGGAAGGTTCAGAACAGCAGTCCTCATCTCAAGTGTTTGTGTGTGTGTGTGTGTGTGTGTGTGCCCCTGTGTTTGTGTGTGGGAGGCCATTGAGATAGCCCATGAAATCAGAATCTGACCTGTCACCTGTCGTTCTCTGTATGTAAACGTAAAGAGCAGTTAAACAGCTTAGGCAATGTATCAATGAAATCCCAGCTCATCATAGACTGATTCCTACAGTCTGGATTGTATATGGCCAATATTCCACTGCTAAGACCTGTTCTTAGGCACAGTACATTGTCGTAATACATACCACAGACCCCTAAGAAGCCGTATTGCTCTTATATACTGTGAGCAAATGCAATTAGAGCAGTAAAATGATGATGTGATGTCATCCTCGTGGTATACGGCCTCATATACCACTGCTATCAGGCAATCAGCTTTCAGGATTCAAACAACCCTTATGTATGTTATAATGTATTTAAATAAAGTATGTACATATATACATAAAACAAACAAAACATGGAGAAATCCAAACAGATGTAACGGTATTGGTAGCTATATATAGCACATACGCTGTTAAAAGCATGGTCCAGGCATTGTCGCATCTCAAAAAATCATTAAACGGTTGACGGGGAGAATGTGGATGCTCAGTGCTGCTTTCTTGCATGGCCCAGTGACAATGTGCCTGCCCAGTGAACATGGCTGTTACAATGCTAATCAAGGCTAATCATCCGGCTATGCAAAATTATTGTTAGTGTCAGAGAATGGAGGGAATCCCTTCCAATTAGTGTTTGGGAAGTGTGATGGGCCCTGATGCAGCAAAACCGGAAAGGACAATTGAGTCCCCCTTGGTAACTTATTTTCCATACGTCTTCATACAAAAAAGGCCATCAGCTCTGTGTCAGCGCCAGGAGGCTAGCAAGCTTTGACACCAACATGGCAGAATATTCAAATTCACAAAAAACAACACTGATGGCTTAATCGCTTTTGTCTTGATATCTGAATTGAGACGTGTATGATGGGGTCTAACAATATAAGTGTTGTCCTGTGAAGTGCTGCCGTATGTTCGAAGAGAGCTGAGAGCTGTACGGCTTATCTATCCTTTGGTTATGGCAAAAATATCAAGAGACAAAAACAGATACTCTTCAGCAGAAACATTCTTTGAAAAAGCTAAGTGTCAGTTTTTTCACCTCCATATTATCTCTAAAACCATCTTCCCCTACTCCTTTGCCACATACGCTCACTCTCACACAAACAAACACACACAAGTGCTCTTGTCTAGCCGGTACAGTCCCTCACACAGTGGGTTCCAGTGCCATAGCTGTTTCGTGAATCAGTGATCCTATGGTTTGGCAAGGGCCAGAGACTCCTGGTCCCCCTGGCAGTAGATACAGGCTATTTAAATGCTCCATTGGAGAGAGATTAAAGTTTATGCAAGGTCACTGGGGATGTGATAATTATAATCACAGGTTTTTGGCTCGGCAATGACAGCCATTTGTTATTTTCACTTGAGTAATTCCTGCGGCCCGAGGATGTTGACAAGCGTGCACTGATTTAGAGGCCTCTAGCCCCCTCCTCCCCTAAGCCCTCCCAATGGACACGCCAGCCAGCAAACCAGCCAGCCAGTCAACCAGCCATTCGGGCGACTAGCCGGGCTGTCTGAGTCCCCCTTGCCAGAAGCTGACACTCCCTCTGAGACCAAAGGCACACTAGTGCCTAGCCCCACTAGTCTGAGAAGAGAGCCTGGACACAAGCACCAGCAGAAACAGAAGAGGGTCAAGGAGGGATTTGGGTGAGGGACTCTCTCAAACCCCATGTAGTCTGTTTAATTTCTGCAATAGGTTTCTGCCCTTCTCCCCCACATTTATGTCACAATTTTTCTACACAAAAATGTTCAGTCGGACTAGGTAGTGGTCTGTTGATGTTATGTGATGTTATGTGAACATTTGGAAATATTTTTAAGTCACGTGTCGCTTCATGTATCACTTTACAACCACTACTCCAACCGCTACTACAGCTTGAGTTTACAGTACCAGCACTAATGATGTTGCACGGGAATATTGAATCCCTTATTCAGTAAAGAGCCCAGACAGCGATGACAGGAACAATTTGTTTATCTGTCAAATCCTTCAGTCAACTAATTGTTTTCCCATAGCCAACTTGAGCCGATACATAGCTGGCTGCAGGCATGAAAGGCAGCCATTTCCAAGGTGAGGATTTGCAACATATTCTCCCTCTAATTGCAGTGCAACTGCTGCTTCTTTCACACTCAGCATGTGAAGGACAACCAATCCTCTGTCAAGAACCAGGGGGAAAAAAAGCTTCATTAGGCATTCTACTCCAAAGGCCCTAATCCCAATTGGATTTGTGAGAAATCTGAAGGCAATGCAATTGTGCAATTTGCACACAAAGTGGTCTGAATTGATCTAAAATAAACCCTCAACTTTAAATGTACAAAAAAGACTAGCAGATAATTACATCATTTAGGAAATTGATTGCTTTAGAGTAATGCAAAAGCTTTCGGAAACAGAAGATAAATGGCGACAGGGTCCGTTTTAGGAGAGAACCATTGATGTTGACGATGACCAAAGGAAGATTATATATTTCAAGCTGCACAAAAAGGTGAGGACAAAATCAAAGTGCTTCAGGGGGGGACAATGGAAGACAGAATTAGGGCCAACAAAAGATTTCATTAAGCCAAACAAGGCTTAACTACAAAATCAATATGTCATAATTAAACCAGGAGCATTGCCGTTAGTGCAGAGAAAGAGAAAAGGTAGAAAGGGACTTATTTGAACTAAATGATTGCCAAGGTTATTAAGATTTGAAGATAAATGCTTCGGCTACACAAGACACTACTCAATATATATTTCTTCCTTTCCTTTGTAGGAAGACTTTCTTTCACAGTCAGTATTAGAGAGTAATAGCCATAGATCTATCAATGGGACCAAGCAGCTGTGCAGAAAGCCGACAGTGGTGACACTGGCCTGTTAGAGAACCTTACAGCAGAAAGAGCAATATTTTAGCATAGAATTTAAACCAGAATATATAGCTTTTTTTTTCTTATTGCCAAATAAACAGTGTAATAGCTTTTCAGAAATATTGATTGACCCAAAAATGATTACAGGAATTCGAATGTTATTATTGTGGAAGTGTAGCCATTGCTTGTGACTGCTATAATGCCTTTAAAAAGTGTATGCTATTCTGCTACTTGGTTTGCTAATTGGGATCATGGGAGGGTAAAGTAGTAATGTATGGCACGGACTGGATTGGTCAGTGTGATTATCCTATGTTAGGATTCCTCATTGTACAAAGAGGTCATAATTTGAGTGAATTCATTTAAACACTGTTCCACTTGGGGTGAGGGGTAAAGATGGAATGTATTACAGTTGAATGGGAATGCTGAATACCTCCTCAGAGAGAACCTGACAAATGAAAATTAGTTCTGCCTCATCTAAATTTCATGAATACTGAACTACTACAATCTATCCGAGATCCATTGTTTTCCTCGCCAATATTATCTTCTTTTAAGTCATTTTATTAATTTGTATTTGAGAAGGCAGGAAGGAATCTTGTATTTTTTCCCTTTAATAATCATTGCTGTAATTTATCAAATTAACATTCTGGATAGATTTGGGCTCTTCTTAACATTCAGAATTGATTGTTGACATTGTTAACCATTCTAAGTCATGTATTTAGCGATGGCAAGGTTTTCAGCCAGGTCACGGTAAGGTCAAACACAATACCCTCCGGCCACCCGGGTTGTCAATACACATGATGTTTTTGACACTCTATCTAGGACTCATCTGCCACCCATTTCCATTCATTAGCTGTTATCAATTAATAGACTTGTAAATGTGTTCGTTTTTGTCACTTTAACTTGGACAGTTGGACACACATCCCCACAGGCATGAGACAGACCTTACATAGGAAAAGGGAGGAGAAATGTGAGTAGAATTGGTCAGGACGTTAAGACAGTTAAACTTCATTATGCGTAAAGCATTACTAGCTTTAATCCTGTTAGTAGTGTAATTGGAATACATTAATATTATATCGATAATGTAGTATTAACCAAAAGGTTCCCCGTTGCAATCCCCGTTGAAGTAATGAACGGTGTACTTGAGTTAGGCATTGGTTCACCCGTCCAGTTTGTGCGGTTTATGCCAAACACAGACATGCATGGTGGGCTATTGTTTTCTTTGGATTGTCTGAATTTCATTTTGCAAGACAATGTATAGAAAAGTGAAAAACCAATAACAAAGATCTGACAGAAATGAATACCCCAGGCTCTCTAACAGGCATAATATCCCTATCAGGACACACATTTTTAATGGTCCCCATATTTCTTGGATGTCGGACTTATTACGGATACAAATTCTCAGCGTAAGAATCAATTCTGAAATGACACGTGGTGAGTAAAAAGGAGTGACTTTCTCCTAATCTGCCGAGAGTCTCAACAGTCACCTTCCTGTGAGGTGGCTTTCATTAGTCCGGCCTGGAGCTCTGAGGCTCCTCCAGGAGGGAGTAGGGTAGGTTGGGGGAGTCGGGTGTAGGGGGGCATGGGGTGGGGGAGGATATCTCTAGCAGAAATAACAAACGAGGCCACTCTGCTGATAAGGGGAGCTGGTGGCCGGCTGCTGGGCGATAGCAGGCCCCCACACCATCTATCTCATTTCCAGGGGTCAGCCTCCGCCTCCCTCCCCACGCCTCCCTCCCCACGCCTCCCTCCCCACGCCTCCCCGAAATGCAGAAATTAATACGCCTCCCCAACTCATTACAGGAATTTAGCCCATCCAGCCCCCCTCCCTCGGATTCAGGGGTTTATCAGTATATTCTTCAATGCATTAAGTGCTTGCAGGGGGTGTTGATGTGTTATACATATTACAACTTTACCCAGAGTTAAACTATTTTTAAAGTGGTGGTCATCAGAAAATGTTGGTAAATATTCTAATGATTTTTGTCAGAAGTATGTGAGAACAATGGGAAATGTGCAAAACTTTTTTGATCGAAAACGTTGACCGAAAAGAATGTCAGCCTCTACACGCCAGTACCCTGACATGGCTCCTGGCATGCATGACTTCACAGAAATGTATGCATTGGGTTAATATGCTTCTGCCTTCTTTCGACAAAGCAGCATAAATGCTGACAGGCTTCAGTGGATGACGTTAACCCTTGCTTTTTGTGCTCAACACACTTTCTGAAGCGTTAATCTATGAAATTCATTTGAAATTGCTGTTGACTCCTACATTTTAAACAAAGTGTCATGTGTCTACTGTTTCAGATCAGTCTTGAACAGTGTTGGCTCCTAAATGCTGTCAGAAAGTTTTTTTAACTGTCCAACCATTTCAAATACCAATACTTATAGTGACAAAAGACAACATCAAAACATGCACTTTTAGTGTACGTTTCAGACCATTTCCTTCAAATTCTAACTTGTTGTTTCAGGATTCACTTCCTCATGCATAAAATAAATGTGCTCCACTTCAGCAAAGAGTAAGGTAAAAACATAGGACTTCTACACCTCTGAAAGAGGTTAAAATGGAATAGCATTGGATAATACATATATAAGAAACGGAGATCTGAATATTAGACTATAGTACTCTCAGAGTCTATCTTTTTCAGCTTGGAACCTTTTATACAAGTATGTCCAGTAGAGTAAAAACTGTAATGTCATTATCGGAGCCCAGGAATAGCGCCCGGCTCAGCTCAACACAACCAATGTAAATGAGATATGAGCGGGCACTGAATTAAGGCCCCTTTTCTTCTGCAGGATGGCTTCAGCAAATAGGGTGAGATAAGGAAATCCCTGTAATTACAAAGAGACGCATTGGTCAATTCAGCGCTGTAAGTACCTGGACGTGTTTGCCTGCTGTTAGAGCGAGGGAGGATGGGAGGGAGCGAAGAGATGACCAGGAGGACTTATCCGCCGCGATATTAAGTGATTCTCGTGAGATCAATAGAAGTACATCAGGCCAGAATGTTAAGACGTACACCCAGAGCTTGGCCCCTTTGTGGCTGCTATCGCTGTATCATTTTTTGGGGGAGCAATATCATTTCAGAATTAAATTTTATGGCTCATTACTTTCCGGTGGAGACTGTCTGTAATGGAATCTAAAGTAGGGAAGGCTTTTGTAGCTGGGCTCTCGCTCTGTTAACATGTTATTTATTTCTAATTGACTTATAAAACACTGTGTTATCATTTCTGATATTTAAAAGCGAAGGAGTCAATCATCATTTGGTAAAAAGGTTTCCCAATGAACAATTAAGTTCTAATGGGACACTTGTTCTATCTAATCCAATGGTGTATGATATCATTAAACAGGCTCCAATAATCAACTTGAAAAGGCTACAGTTTTTACAGGGCAGGCACTTATTCCTGATGTACTGAATCAACCCATACCATGATAAAAGAGCTCTGAACTCTGTTGCACGCTGTGCTATGTGCTTGAGCTCAAAAGTGTAGACTGTATGAGTAGTCTGAAGTGGATTTGACCAAGTAGTACTACGCAGGGAGAGTTAAGGAGTTTAACCTACGACAATCTGACGGCAAACCACATAAAGAGAAGTCATAACAGTACCATGTGCAACCCTCTTGGTTCCGTTTTCACACTGTTTCATTTCACCGGCAGTAACAATAATGCTCATAATATTCTGCTCATGGAAATGAAATCATATCAACACATCTTCCAGGCATAGTGAGTACAATAATCCAAGTGAGTGGGAAAATCTGGCGTGAAAATGTTTCATATCTTATTGTCTCTTTTTCCATGAAGACCGGTATGCTGTTTCCTGAAGACTCTCAGGTCCTTGGTTGTCACAAGGTCATAGGGAAGGTTTTAATTGCTGTGGGCTGTTATGTGCTTTCATGGGCCTCGCCATGATAAATTACTCATTGGTTGAAAAGCTAGTCTATATAAACAAGCTTATCTCCTCTCCTCTATAATGAAAAATGAGTTGTGAGTATCATTGTTAATCACAGTAATTGTTAATGTTAAGAGGGCTGGTTTTCACTGTTTCCCCCTTATTGATTAATTTTTTTTACATTACAAATCCTGCTGCTTCTGCCTCACATTCTAATTCCATAGAATTCTCCTAATTAGTTCTTTTTGGTCCCTCTGTCGCTCTCATACCCAGTTATCTGGGAGATAAAGGGAATTGCTTGTCCCACTACTCACACAATATAATGGAGATATCCCATGGTCTGTGACCTCATGCCCATGGTCTGGGGATTTTACCACTACAAAATAATAAACACAGATTTTCACCCTTATTTCTGCTCTAGATTAGTAACTAATAACAATCAATTTGATCTGCCAGCTCTTACAACTGGGAGAGCTTTAACTGTGTAAAACTTGACAAACTATACACCTATTAGAGTAATACAGTCAGGTGTTATTACAGAGACCCTAAATATAGTCATATTTAGGTGATATTAGAGGGACACTGGTGAAATACACTCATATTTAGGTGACATTAGAGGGACACTGGTGTAACACAGTCTTATTCAGGTGACATTAGAGGGACACGGGGGGGGGGAAAAATCATATTTAAGTGATCTTACATAGACAGTATTGTAATAGGTTCATGTTGAGGTAATTTTACAGACTGTTATAATAGGTTCATGTTGAGGTAATTTTACAGACTCTGTTATAATAGGTTCATATTGAGGTAGTTTTACAGAGACACTGTTTTAATAGGTTCATATTGAGGTAATTTTACATAGACACTGTTGTATTAGGTTCATGTTGAGGTAATTTTACAGAGACACTGTTGTAATAGGTTCATAGTGAGGGAATTTTACAGAGACACTGTTTTAATAGGTTCATATTGAGGTAATTTTACATAGACAGCGTTTTAATAGGTTAATGTTGAGGTAATTTTACAGAGACACTGTTGTATAAGGTTAATGTTGAGGTAATTCTACAGACTCTGTTGTAATAGGTTCATGATGAGGTAATTTTACAGAGACTCTGGTGTAATAGATTCATGTTGAGGTAATTTTACAGAGACACCGTTGTATAGGGTTCATGTTGAGGGAATTTTACAGAGACACTGTTGTAATAGATTCATATTGAGGTAGTTTTACGGGGACTCTGGTGTAATAGATTCATGTTGAGGTAATTTAATGAGACACCATTGTATAAGGTTCATGTTGAGGGAATTTTACAAAGACACTGTTGTAATAGATTCATGTTGAGGTAGTTTTACCAAGACACTGTTTTAATAGGTTCATGCTGAGGTAGTTTTACAGGGATATGGTTGTAATAGGTTCATGTTGAGGTAATTTTGCAGATTCACTGGTGTCATACAATCATGCTCAGGTGATACTACAGAGATTGGCACAGATATGTGGTTAGAAGTAAGGGTTAGACTTTCAGAATTCCAGAGGGAGAACAGAGTGCATTCAATCTATTGCAGAAAACTACAGATATGCTGTTTGGAAATTGCTTGAGTTATTGGTAACTGGCAAATAGATAGTGATACATTTGAAAGTAATCTTGCCAACATTTGTAATTAGACGAGTAATCATAGCCAACCAAACAACTGAAGGAAGATTAACCGAACTGTCCTACCAACTGTTCACCAAGATCTGAATGAGAACAATGTAGCTGATCCAACAGAATGAAAAGTTACATGTTTCAATAATTCAAACCACCTGCATGGCCTTTATCATGTTAATTCATTATCTTTTTGGCAGTTAAAACAAGCCCATGGCCCAAGCTAGCGTGAACTCTGTGAGGTTGTGCGATGGCAAGTCATTAACCTTTCCACAGCGATGGGATTCCCTTACAAGATCATCACCATGTTGATGATATAATTATTATAAATGAAATCTCTCCATTTCGTTGGCATTGTTAATTACTTGTCGGTAATCAGCGTCTGGTGATTATGCTGCTTCTTTGCATCGCTTCGGCGATGGTCGCACGGCGGTATTAGTGTGACTCTGTTCTGTCCTGCTCCAGCTAGCTAGCTAATCCCACCCATCACCCTACCAGAGCCTCTTCATGGGTGAACACCCGGCAGGCAGACACTGCGAGTGCCACCACTACTCATAATTAATTATCTTCTCAGTGGGAAAGATCCGCTCTAGATCGCAGACTTTCTCTGTCTAATTAGTAGGAGCTTCTTCAATTATCCAGAGCAGGGAAGCAAGGCCCGGCTTGTCAATAAATCAGCCGGGCCAATGGAAGCTCATTTGAGGTTAAATTTCTGAAATTATCGTATTTACAGAGATGCCAATAAGCCACATGAAAGAGCTGAATACTGCTAAACATTCCTTCCATGTTTCTCTTTAGAGGTAATTGCTGTCAGGGATTTAAGGGCTATTTATGCTGGTTGGAGGAGAGGATTTAAGTCAGTAAATAGTGACACCTTCTATTGTTAAACCTTGTAGGAATGAACAGAACCAGTTTTCTAGATCAGTATACACAATCATGATTAGAATATCATGTCAAATAGCTGACTGAGTGAGGGTTTGTTAATTCATCAAAGTTTTTCCATAAACTAAGTTACACATTGTTCCATCTAACAGCATCGAGTGTATACAAGCAGATAATGCATGTGTCAATACAAAAAAATGTGTCTCTTGCAGTAACATTGGCAAATGATCTGATGTGTATCAGCTAACCATCTCTCCAGATGACAGCCCACTGTGCCGCTAGTGGCAACATGTCATGACAAGTCCTCAACTGATCACTGTTTCATGGCAGCATCCCACTCAAACACCCACCCCGAGAAGACATTTCTCATGGCATCATGCCACCTGAACACCCAGCCCGAGAAGACATTTCTAATCGCAGCATCCCACCCGAACCCCCAGCTCGAGAAGACATTTCTCATGGCAGCATCCCACCCGAACACACAACCCGAGTAGATAATTCTCATGGCAGCATCCCACCCGAACACACAACCTGAGAAGATAATTCTCATGGCAGCATCCCACTCAAACACCCACCCCAAGAAGACATTTCTAATCGCAGCATCCCACCCGAACACCCACCCCAAGAAGACATTTCTAATCGCAGCATCCCACCCGAGCACCCACCCCAAGAAGACATTTTTCAATCCACTGACTCTTCAATCTAGAAGAGGAGTTTTTTGCAAGTCTGTATTCAATTCTAAAGTATTGAGCATTGGAATAACTTGTGGTATGATAGGGTATCTCAATGAGACAACACTATTGGGTTGTAAGCAATGGCTCCCATCCATTCCCAAATCTACTGGTGAAGGATCACATTAGGGGAGACATTCATTAGGACCTGCAATTTTTTTTATTCCCCAACCGTAAGAAGAATAGGACTTAAGGTCATACTCCATGATTTTAATTAAAGATAAGTTCCTCTTTGTCTGAGTCCATGCTTAGGTTACTAATCTGAATTCAATACGTCCATATGTGGCAGGTAGGAGGCTAATGTGTAAACAGGGAAAATATTGAAACCCATTGCATTTAATTTGCCTGTGATCAATTCAGATTGACTGCACTTAACATGCAAATGCTTCTCAGGTCAAATCTCCTTTCCTCTACACTGGCGGTGGTCCCAGAACAGCAGCTCTCCTCCCTTCTGCTTCGTACAAGACACCAGTATTCACATCACTTGACAACTAAAATACCCAGTTTAGCTCTGTTTGTAATGTAAGAGCCCATTGGAGCTATTTATGTGGGAGACAGAGACATTTTCTTAGAGCACCCTTGCTGTTTTATCAGTCAGAGTCTACATAATCTCAGCATCAAAAACAGAGAAAACATATACTGCATATTGAAGCGAGAGAATACAGTCAAAGCTCAGTGGAAAAGTAAAGTTTGCAAACAGCCCCATTGTCTCCAAAATCCAAACTGAACCCCTGTTTAAACCGCGTATCAAAAATACACACAAAAAACTGATGAAAAAAATGACTGTTTTGCTAGTGTGTTTGCTGTAGGCGAGGTGAAAAAGCTAGAGAATCAATAAAAATGGTGGTTGTCAGGTCTTTGTTATTCTTCCAATTACACATTTCCACACTGCTGCTCTGTGAAGGGGTTTGTTAAAGATTTAATAGATGAACGCTCTATGGGGTCTGCATCAGGAGTGAGTGGAACAATCGCACTGTTTTACAAGGTAAGCATTCTCAAATTGATTTGTTAAACAGCATTTTGAACGCGCCGTTTCCATAGACCATTATTTGCCCTTTGCGAGTGCCACAGAGACGACAGTAATTACAGCAAACTTTAGCACTGTATCTGTGAATAATTTCATAAAGCGTAAAGCCATTTTGACATCAGTAAGAGGCTGACGCGCATATTGCTTCCCACCAACACACATCAAGGAAGTTTCAGACATTTAATTTGCAATTACGCACTCTGTGTCATCTCGGTCACATTAGCAACCCGCTGGAGAGATGACAGCAGAGAAAACAGGGGTGTAAATAAGTACAATATCAACAACTAGAGGAAGATGATGAGGCCGCGCTCAGGGAGAAATGTGACGACCAGCGGAATTTAATGGTCAAATCACAAGGCAAAACAGGGACACGGCTAGAATACTTAATCACCAAGGGAGTGGAAACAGGGAAACCCTGAGAATGCAGGAATAGCTGAGGATCCTCCAGAACATATAAGATCATACACTGACCGTTGTTCACATGGCTACAGCCCCGTGCCCATTAAGGCCTCCCATATCTGAGCTACCATTCATGACCATCACAGGCAGTGTCAAAGTTCAATAAAGGCAGGTTATATCAAATAAAAATTATCACAGCTATGAAATTATGCAATTCAGGTCATGTGTGCATGTTCTCACTCTACCTGTTAATTTCCCAGAATTTTTGTTTATTGTAGAACATTTTGCTGTTAAAGTAATTCTTTGAAATTCATAGATGTGTTTCTCTTACATTGGCTATGTGGTATCTCGGTGCTCTGCTTGACTCCAGGGCAGTGAGGGACTCTGTGTGTGTGTTCACGTGAGGAAAAGACACCGGTATAAAGGATGAAATTGAACGGATTAGCATGGGCCGTTCTGCTTTTGATTGCCTCTGGCTGAAAATATTTGAAAGCCACCAGGGGCCCCTCAGATGTTATGATATGGTCAATTCAGCCCCCTGTGTGTTTTGCGACAGGTTCCTGTTATAGAAATTGAATTGATATTTTGTAAACTTCATTTGCGGATAATGTGATCTGACAGGGACAAATGCAGAGCCGAATTGTTTTCAAACCGACTCCAAATGAAACTTATTACGAGGTAAGTGTGGATTTCTTTGTCTTTCCCTCTTCCCCTCCTGCATTCGCCCAGTCCCTTTATACCCTGAATATGTATCCATTTTCAGGGTAATTGAATTGATACTGTCATGTGCAGGGCAAACAGAATCACACAGCAGGGCGGATAGCCCAGGTGATTGAATTGGAGAGGGGAGAAAAAATTTCCTTCTGTGCGAGCCGACTAGGTCACAGTGCCATCATAAGATAGACACACCTCACTGTTTTCTGATTACACACACGGCCCCAATTGTCTTTCCAATAATCTCCCTCTGATATAATGCAGACTTTTCCAATTCCACAGGATCCAGCCAGACCTCAGATGTGTTACATATTAATTTCCTTCCCCGGAAAATTTGCTCAGCTTTAGTTCAAATTCAGTTAGCTGGATTGATGAAAGTGGCAAAAGGATACGACGTTTACTGATTCTCCCTTTTCACCTTTGATTAGCTCCACTTGTGAATTATTCCTCTGCTGTCACTGTGCTATTAAGCTGCTGGGAGGCCCGGGCCAAAGCTTTACAGAGGGAAAATAAGGTGGGCCAGCCACTGCAACCTGCAGCGCACCACAGTTTTCACACCTACCTAAAACAGATGTGGGGAAAAGTGACGTTATAAACAAAACACATGTGTGGTGTGGAGTAAAGAGAATTAAAAAACAAAAGCCAGTGTTTTAAATGAGAAGTAAGGAGTTGTCTGAAACTGTGAAGGAAGGGGAAAAACCTCAATGATCTACTAAGAGTTTTCTCTACACAGCCCATTAACCAATACAGTAGCTGTGTTTCTCTACTCTACTGCAAAAAAATATAGTCAAGACTTTTAGGTTATATTCTCAAACAGCCGTACTCTAATTCATAACCCTAATTTATATTCCCATGTTGTTGATTGTGTTGATTGGTGCTATACTATGGTGGTGAAAATAGCACATTTGCAATAGGCTTGTAACTAAAATCTTAGACTGAAGAAGGACATGGCAAAGAATGTTGTCCCTTTAAAGAGTATGAATTTGTCTGGTTGAGAAGATTTGAATCCTAAGTAATGTCTTGTGTCCTACACAATACATGTACATTTGTAAGACAGACCAACGACAACATAAAAACTGCAGCCAGTTGACATTTTGTGTTGTAAAATCTTTCAGAGCCGTCCATTTATTTTCATCTCCAACCTTTCCTTACTTGTCAGTTGTCATCAAGTGTTATATTGATAATTTCCAATTTCCAATGGAAAATAATAATCTGCATTGTAGAGAAGGTGCTCCTTTTCAGGCACCTGCAACCTGACTATGGTTGAAGGTACGTTCTTCTTCAACGTCTTGGTTCGGCTAACTTCCTGGTTAACTGAGCAGTGTGAAAAGTAGCACAGTTTGGTGGGATATGGATCGGAGGGTTGCATGTCCCTATCTTTAAATCTCCAGATTCTGTTGAAAAGGGTTGTCTAGATCTCAATGGCACAGTTTTTAAACCTGGTATGCTGGCTGTTGGCCTTGGAAATTAGTTTGGAACTAAACTGTCACAGTCTTACATTGTAAAATATAAATTGTCATTCAAACTGACTAGTTTTATCTCCATATAATACCAAAGAAACACTAAATAAAACATTAAAAGTACCCAGTATTCACACACAAGCATATAAACAGAACTCAATTGTCAGTCAGTTTTTCCATGACTATACACTGGTAATCAAAATTTCAGTTAGACAATTCTCCACAGAGTCTGATAAAAGATTGGTGGGAATATATTCATACATACACAATCACTTTAGGCACTGTCTCATACAATTTAATATCTACCACAAAATACACTACTCCAAGGCTAAGATCCATAGCATATTCCTTGACAGAACTTCCACAAATGACAGTTTTGGCACTCCCGGCGCATACTGCTTCACAGCTTTGAACCATGCCCAAAACTGTGCAGCTTCTGATTAGATTCTTGCTTATCAGAAAAATTTACTTGGCATGCTTTTAGTCAGTGAAACATAATGTTAATGGACAGCTTAGTCTAACACTGGATTAAAGATTTAATATGTAATATTAAATTTAACATTTAGTATTAGGTGGGATGTTTAATTTTAGCTGTATAGTATGCCACTTTATGTACAGAAAAACAACAGAAAAACAAAACAGTGTGAATTTGCATTTTCACAATAGGTTTTTGTTAGTGAGTAAACACAAGCCTAATTGCCTATCTCATGTAAAATTATTTTTTATGGACATTTAGAGGGCATGTAATTGCCACGGTGATAAACATTGACTTCTGTCTGCAAGACATGACTTAAATTCTACCATAAAAATCATCTCCGATGGCAACCTGCCAAGCCAGCTTGATGGTAGCGCTCACATTTTGTCATAAAATACTAATTGCTTATTGACCAAGACCCTATATGGAGATAAGAGGCAGACTGCACCCAAAGCATAAAGGAGTAGATATCACGGGTCATTTGGAAATGTGATGGGAGGAGGTGAGTACTTGGTGCAAGTGTCTGAAAAATCTATGCACCCACGTATTAATATTTATTTACACCGAGACAGAGGAAGAATTTAATGCGCACCCACTGCCATTTTTCTCTGCAGTATCTTCAACAACATCTCAGTTCATTCCTGTTATGTACTTCACCCACAGTTTCACTTGGATCAGTGAGATGTGGCTGTGTGAATGTGGATTTGACCATTTGAAAGTGGAGGGAGAGATCCTGGTGGCCTTGCAGGACAGGCAGCCAGGATGATGGCATTCACTGACAAATACAGCAGTCAATTTCTGCTGAGATTGTACCCACAGCACCCCCACAACCTTTTACATTACAGGAGGCTAAAGGGCTTTTAATGATAATGTGCTATGGTTTCCAAAATGGTGTATTAACTGCAAATATTTAAGGCTCCAGCTAAGTGGACTGTTAATGTTTGTCTTGAATACTCTTGATAGACTTGGGCTCTCAACGACGCTCAGAGAATAAAGTGGATGGTGGCAATTCCAACTGATGGTGGGTGAAACCATTAGGACAACGGGTAGCTGATTCAAAGAGAATACACAGACTATTGAAACTCTATCAATGATATGTCTTTATTTGGTCGCTATTATACTGAACAGTAGGATCCATTAACAGATTAAGGGAAATGGTCAGTTATACAGATTTTATTTGGATTTCAGGAGGCAATAGTTTGGTTCTGTAGCTTTTATTGATTCACCCTATTTTCAGGAGCTCACTGTTAAGTTATTGAAAAGGAGTTAAATTGCTGACTCTTTGAATTATTTTGATGGGATTTTCTTACAGACTGTCCATACATTCTGTCCCT
>JACXGJ010000622.1:67663-114600 GCA_016801105.1 Esox niger
CTGTCTACACATCCTGTCCACACATCCTGCCCATACATCCTGTCTACACATCCTGTCCACACATCCTGCCCATACATCCTGTCTACACATCCTGTCCACACATCCTGCCCATACATCCTGTCTACACATCCTGTCCACACATCCTGCCCATACATTTTGTCCATACAGACTGTCCACACATCCTGTCCATACATCCTGTCCATGCATCCTGTCCATACAGACTGTCCATACAGACTGTCCACACATCCTGTCCTTACATCCTGTCCATACAGACTGTCCATGGAAATAGTGCATTCATACTGTCCATACAGACGGTCCATACAGACTTTCCATACAGATAATGCAATCATACTGTCCATACAGACGGTCCATACAGACTGTCCATACAGACTGTCCATACAGAAGGTGCATTCATACTGTCCATACATCCTGTCCATACAGACTGTCCATACAGACTGTCCACACATCCTGTCCATACATCCTGTCCATGCATCCTGTCCATACATACTGTCCTTACATCCTGTCCATACAGACTGTCCATACAGAAAGTGCATTCATACTGTCCACACATCCTGTCCATACATACTGTCCTTACATCCTGTCCATATAGACTGCCCATATAGACTGTCCTTACAGTTTGTGCATACATCCTGTCCATACATACTGTCCACACATCTACTCCGTAAATCCTGTCCATACGTCCTGTACAGAGCTAGGAGCTCCATGACATTTTGTTTGTTTGTCTGTGTGCATGTGACTGTAATAAAGACTCATGAATGGACCCATGGACACTACCAGACCGTAGGGAGGTTGGAATATACAATGTCAGTTTGGAGTGGAGGATAATAGACTGTGTAGGGTTTGGCCCTATGTTCATAGACTGAATTCTAAAAAAAAAAGTAAGACCAAAGATCAACATCATGGATTCATGCAAATAAAGAAGTTATACTGTGAGCCAGAACTGAGTGAACAGTGACCCAAACCCTTTGAACAGTAGTGTTTATGTGTTGAAACCGTAAGAAATAAAAAGTTACATTCTGTAATTTTGACACATAATCATCTTTTAATCATATTTTAATACAGTATGCCTTGAGTGTAAAGCAAAAAAAGCTATACCGTCCCAATTCTTATGGAGGGCACTGCATACTGAACTCAAATGTTTATATATTTTTTAAACCTACAAAGTAGGTTAAGTGAGAAGTAGGTTTAATCCCATAGTCTTTATCAATTAGAATCCAAAGATTGGCAATACTGAGCCAACAAAAACAGAGTCACTGTCCTTTTGGAATATGAATGGATATATCCTCCAATCAGACTGTACATAAATATAAATATATATATACATACATATATATATATATATATATATGTATATATATATATATATATATATATATATATATACATATATAGTAAATATTATATATGGGAAAATATATGGGAAAACATTTACCAAGCATTTATGGTAAAACATTCCCTATGAAACAGTTGTCATCAATGGTACTATGGTGGAGCGAAATTCCTGGCTGTCCACATCACCAAGGACCTCTCCTGGACCCTCAACAACTCAGCCCTGGCCAAAAAGGTTTGGCAGAGCCTGTACTTCTTGTGGAGGCTGAAGAAAGCCTGTCTGTCCTCCAAGATCCTTGGGAACTTTTACCGCTGCACAATTGAGAGCATTCTGAGTAATTGTGCCCCAGTGTGGTTTAGCAGTAGCTCCGTAGCTGCTCAGGTGGTGAAAACCTGCCAGCACATCACTGGTACCCAGCGCCCAGCCATCATAGACCTCCAGTGCAAGCGGTATATGCCCTACTACCATCAGGCAGATGGTACAGGTCTCTACGTTCCCACACCAGCAGGCTCAGGAACAGTTTCTTTCCATCTACTGTAAACCTGCTGAACTCTGTGACCCATCACTAACAACACCCCCAGCCTCTCAGGACCCGGTTGCACTACTACGTATATACTACTGGAAGTGACACAGCCATGCAAAGTCTGATAATGGAAGTTTTCAGTAGTACCAGGTACGGAGTTACTGCTAAACCACACTGTGGCGCAATTAGTCAGAATGCTCTCGATTGTGCTGCGGTAAAAGTTGCACAATCTGCACTTTTAAGGCTGTATGAAAATAATGCATTGTACATTTTCTGCCCTCTTCTACATGCACTTCTGGTTAGATGCTAACAGCATTTCGTTGTACTGTGCTTGTACTTGTTCAATGATAATAAAGTCGAATCTAATCTAATCTAATGATTGTTTAACACTCACCTGCTGATTTAAGTATCTGAGGTCACTCACTATCCCTCTTAAAATTCAAGATCAATTAATCCATTTCTAAACTTTAATCCTTTTATGAAATCACTGAAGTTGCTGCCTTGTGATTGGTAATGGTGCCCTTGGGTTAAATCTATAGTTGGTTTATGTTACGTGAATATTCTGTTGCAAGGAAGAACAACTTTTACGTTGCATTCAATATATGTTGCCTGCAGCTAAAATAATGTACAATGCATTATTTTCATACAGCCTTAAAAGTGCAATGTCAGCCAACACAGGAACAGAGAACACTGATGGCTGTATAAAATAAGACCAAAACTATTTGAACAGTGACACCGTTTTATGGTTTTGGCACTGTACTTCAGCACAGATTTAAAATGTTATAGTGTATTTAACCACCTTTTCTACATATTATAATTTTTTTGTATTTCATGCAATGAATACATAAAGCTTTTGTACATACCTGTTCCCCATACAAATAAATGGTCATTAACAAAGTGTCATTTTGGAGTCACTTTTATTGTAAATAAGAAAATAACATGTTTCTAAACACCAAGCTATAAGCTGTATTAGGACAGTTCAGCCAGTGGATTTAAAGATCCACTGCCTGAACTGGGCAGAGACAGGTGGGCAGAGACAGGTGGGCAGAGACTGGTGGACAGAGACAGGTGGGCAGAGACAGGTGGGCAGAGACAGGTGGGCAGAGACAGGTGGGCAGAGACAGGTGGACAAAGCATGGTAGATGATGGTGTGGGAGTCTCCTCTTGAAGCTCTTGGACTTCTCCTTATCTTCTGGGTGATTTTTCAGAAGATCATGGCAGCAGAAAGGTCCCTCAGAATTGAAAAATTAAGTTGCAGCTGTATAGAGGCATAAAAAATGTAAAGGTCTGAGGCAATCTCTTGTGAAAGTATAAAAACCTCTATACAGTTTTTATGTCTCCATGCATCTGCATATAAAAATGTTTGGCCAGTTCTCTTTGTCTGTGGGTCCTAATCCTTATGTGCACCTGTACATCGTTCATCATTGGTTAACAACAAATAAAGGATAACCTTCTCTGTTGCTGTTAATGGTGAGATATTAGCATGTCATGCCAGGGTTATGATCTGGGTGCTTTTGCAACGTTTCAAATTAATTCAGGATTGTCCATAATCATGGAAGCTGAAATTACATGTTAAGCCACGCAAAATATACATTTGGCATTTTAGACAACAATATTGATGAATAAAGTTCGTAAATATAAACAGGAACAGATTAAATTACACACACACACACACACACACACACACACACACACACAGAGGCACATAAGTCAATTAGTGCTGCTGATTTTATTCAATGCCGTGAAATGTCAGCCAAATGTAGTAAGTTGCTTTCCCTTCGTAGCTGAATGCATTCCATTTCTATGGTGTGGATGGCTGGGACAGGATTAATGTGAGGCTGTGTGGACTGTTATTACTGGAGATCAGGATGCAACACTGAGTACTTACACAGGGAGATAAAGTTCAGGACACACACAGATACAGAGCTCCCAAAGGCCTGATAGCCTATTATTTCTGCCTCATAACTTCAGAATTATTTTCCTCAAAAGGAATGTGCTCTTCAGATAATTAAAAAAATTCACAGACCAGATCCAATTTGAGATTATTCTATATGAAGTATCTGTGTGTGAAGGAGAGGGTAACAAAAGAGTGTGTGAACCTGAGTGTGTGTGTGTTTGTGCCTCTTATTAAGAGGCGATCGGGCACATAGTGAACTTTAAAGCACCAAAGCAAACATTAAGAGACAAGATAATCACAATGGAACTATCATGGGCAAATAGCTCTCCAACCCTCCTCCAACATTATTCTGCCCAGTCAAGTACCACTTCCAGGTGATGCAGCTTAGGGATATTGGCTGAATGAAAGAAAAAGTTCTCTCAGGTATATCCTGATAAACATCCGAACAACAACTTCTCCCAAATTGTGTCTTCAAAACTTATTCGGTACAACAGCCTTTTGTGTAATTATCGATCAATAGCACAAATTTCTGCAGCCAACATTCCAACACTTTAACAGTATATGACACTGGAAAATCTCACAAAAAGTAACAGACCTATAGAGTAATATCTCTTTATGATGTGATTTCAAATTCAATTGATTTCTTCACTTTGGCAGTTTTTGTGAGCATCATGTATCTGCATGGGTTTTTCCTCTAGATGCAGGGGTAGAGAAGAGAGCAATGACTCCACGTCCTGCTTTTGCTCCGTGGGTTAGTGCCACCCACTGTCGGTACTGTTTTCATCACTCCCCCGCCCCCACTCAAACAAAAAAAAGAGAGCGCAAAAAAGCCACAGAGAGAAATGAGATTCCTTTTTTCCATTTATACAACTGTGATAGCAAGTAAAAAGACAAAACATTATTTGAAGATAGAAGATACAAGGCCCATGATAAGGATTCTTGGCGGTGGCTGGCGGGCCATGGTGGCGCTGTGACTATTTCATCTTCCATGGTAACTTAAACACCAGACAAAGGCCTTCACACTCCATGGCCTACTGCTGGCTTGCCAAGATTGACTGGGATTGTAATAATTCATAGAGTTTGGGTTTTGTTCTAGCCGAGGTGAGGAATTGCATTATGCTCTGATGAGATGGCCACTGTGGCCAGCCTGCGACTCTCTCTCTCTCTGCTTTCTGTGTGTGTGTGTGTGTGTGTGTGTGTGTGTGTGTGCGTGTGCATGTGAAGCCGGTCAGTTTAATCCAGGGTAGAGCGAGGAGAGGGGGAGATGTATTGGAGAGAGGGAATGGACCGAAGAGATGGGGCTGAAGCTCTGCACTACATAATACTAAGCCTGGACATCCATTACCCTTCCCTCAGGGCCTCTGGCCTGCTGACATTATGAATGTGTTTAGATACAGGGGGGCACTCGCTTCTTGAGTGCATGACATTGGGAAAGCATGTTAAATTCACAGGCCTGAGGTGAGAACCGTCACCGTCCTTGACCTAAAGTTAAATAAGCCAGTTGCTCAGGGTTGGACAGGTTGGTGCTATAGGAGGCTAAAATATGAAGCACTTTCGTTAGACAGATATAGTATTTTACCATACGGTATGTAACCTAAACTTATGGACACAACATAGAGGTACATAGTGTTTAATGAGTTTCTCTAAATAAATTGCCACGGGGGAAACTTTGGACGCCGTTACACACTTTTCTCATTTGCTGTTTTGAGCCAAGGACTAGATGGCCGTTGAGGAAAATTCCTGCCTTAACAATATGGACGACAGCTAAGCTTCACTTTGTCCACCCGTCATCGTCATCCACTTTCCCTACATGCAGCCTGCTATGCCCCCACTCCCCGCCCCCTCATCATTAGCCATTTTCCTTTGGTTACTGATACAAAATAAGTAGCTTTTACAGTGGGCCATTAAACTGTCATTTAGGCAACTGTGCGTGAAGAGCCCTCAGATAACACCCAGAGCTGATGCAGAACCAAGTTTTTGAATCATAGCCATCTGCAGGGTGCTTAAATCACACTCCGCGCTAAAGCATTCGAGGTTTTCATTAAAGAGGAAGTCACTCAGCAAGACAAATACTATCAGAGTGAGGGGAGGAGAAAATATCAACAGAACGCACCCACGTCCACGCTGGCATGCGGAATAATAATGCTGTATTTCCTAATTGGATGTTTTGGTGGTTATCGTTAGAGCATTACACAGAATATAAGTTGCAGCCTTTGTTGTTTCTTTCAATGGCTCCAAACGCTGCTCGGCTGGACAATATGGTGACATGCTGCTCGCGTCTCCGTTTTAGAATGAAAGCACTTTGCATGTTTTGTTATCTTTTTCTTAAAACGAAAAATGATACTCTGCCCTCAGCATGTGAACATGAGATACAGATTATGAATAGTATTTCTGGTCTGAATAAACTGCCTCTTATAGACACAATCTGAGGCATGTTGTGGCCCTGCTCTAGATCAGTAAGAGTCATTCATTCACAGCAGCTCTCCCCTTTCAAACTGCCCTCCTCCCAATGCATGAAATACATCAGACCATGGAGATAGCATCGTTTATAGGGCTCCTTCATGATGTGCCGCCTGTCTGCAAAGTAGCCAGCACCACTTGAATAGCCTCGCTCCACTACCATTTTTAAACACAGTAAATCAGCACTTGAAAGAAATATATATTTTTGAAAGATAACTCCCATTTCCGGCAAGTATTCATTGAAATTATATAATAACTGACATGGAAAAGGGGCAAACCTAGAGTAGGAAAAAAGAACTAGATAAATATGGTATTTGCAAGTTCCTTTGTGAACTGGTCTTTTGTAGCAAGAGGAATTTAAACACCCAGAGAGGCAGAGGGAAAGTGAATGCCAAAAACCCTCTAAGCTTGTATGTCTAAAAAGAAATTCAATTAAATGGGATTTTAGTGTTCTGAATGCACTGGAGTCTCCTCACCACTGATAAGGGCTCCACCAAACTGAAACCACCTTTATGCCAGGGAAATATCTGCTGCCTCTAAACATGTAATCCGTGCTCAAAGCACAATATGGATGGCTGAAATATCAATGCAACCTGGAACCAATTTTAACACATCAAATCAGCGACGGAGGTGAGAGTTGAAGATGGACTTCCTGTGGCTTAGACGGGGGGATGCGCACAGTTTTTGGCGTCTGACTGAAAAAGCCCAGTGAAGCTGCTCTCACAAAGGTTTCCATCCCGCCCGACTCAGACAGGCACTCTTTATTGTTGCCTCTGGGTGGCAGAGATCTCATTCCTCTTTTCCTTTTAAAGAGTTTAAGTATGTGCTCTACTGTAACTACCACAGTCTACTACTATCTAGGAATCTATCTATGAGCTCCACAAGGCTGGAAAATGGTCATTGAAATGAGTGTACACTGTAGGTATCTGACATCAGACTTTATGAAGTACTGACACTAGCAGTCTGCAGTCATTGTTCTGGATATAAAGGGAAGGATCATTTAGATTTTAGTCGTTGTGACGCACAAGTTGTTTAAAAAAGGCAAGGGGTTTGTTTCAAACTATCATAAATCACTTGACTTACAGAAACAACAACAATGTGCACAAGACCAGTGCTGTAGAAGAGGGTAAATGCGGTTAATGCACCTTTTTACTTTGCATGGGTATGATAAGAGTTTACTGTAACAGATTTTTGACCACTATATCACTGCACAATATTCATTTTTAAGAAACTATAACATCAACTCATGAAGTTAGCCTTTCTCACAACAGAAATACCAAAATATACATGTTCAATCCAAATGACTGACTATTCCAATAATAATTATATATTATTGACTTGGAATTAGAATAACATTTGAATAAGATTACATTTACCTACAGGCTCTGAATATGCCCATTGTGAAAAAAAAATCCCCATACTATAGGAGATAAATAAAATGTATATGCTATTATAAAATTGGATCTTTACAATAATGGCTGAGGCTGTTTGATAAAATAAACTGTTTGAAAGGAAAAAAATCAAAACAGTACTTTGATTTACAAAAAAGAACGCTTGGGCTCTAATCTGTTCAACAAACATTTAATTTAAATCCATTTAAGATCAGAGTGAAGTAAACAAAACCAAATCCCTCCCTTGCAGCCACAACGGAAAAACCACTTTGTAAAGCCCTAAATTATCCATTCCACATGAGTAATTGAATGTCTAAGATTAGGGTTAATTAATTAATTACAGGCAGACACACAATGTGCAGCCATTAATGGTGTTGGTGGGGTGACTGGGTACATAAATGTTCAATCCTACATATGATGCAACTTGCACAATCTTAAATTATTAATTAAACAAAATCTATGAAATTACTTGCTCCATTATGTACTTTGGGTCCTTCAATTTGCATTGTTGAGTGTTTCTTCACCTTTTCAGCACGGCCCAGATTAAAGTGCCTATTTGAAATCAATTTCTCTAATAATCATCTTAATGAGCTCATCAATTAAGACTGCCATAATGGGATGTTACTGCGTGGTTTCAGTTATCACTTTAACTCTGCCACTAATTTCCATGCTTCATCTATCAAAAATGATTGGCTAATATTGTTTAGCTTCTGCTCAGGGTGATAGGGAGATCAGAGGGAGCACTGAGAGAAAGTCAGAACCTTGAGAGTCCAGAGAAACCGTAGGGGATAACAATGACAATTAGGACCTCTCCCTCATGACCGCAATGTACGTGTGTGTGTATGTGTGTGTGTACGTGTGTACGTGTGTTCGCATGCATGTGCGTGTCAAGGTGGGTGGGGCTGGAGGAGGCACCCTAGGTTACAGGCACCCTATTTGAAACTGCTTATGTAAATGAGTTGGATAATGGATTTCAACGTTTCACCCTTATTTACATAAGTAAGCTGCTCAGCGGGCCGTTCCACATCAGGGATCTCATTATTCCCTCTCTTTCAGGGACGTTTATGAGCTTTGCCCTCTTGCCTGACCCCGTTCCTCACACTCCCGCAAATGCAGGCAGGACCATGGCGGCACATGCATATAACACGCACAAACACACACAAACACACACACACTCGGAGGAGCTTTATTTTATGCGTTGGTTAACCACAGAAAATACACCACCTTTCAAACAGCACGTCCATTTAACCCCAGGGTCTGAGCAGTTCTACAACATGGACTCCCCAATCTGTTCCTACACCAGTGCAGGTTAGTGAGAGGCAGTATTTTGGGGTGAATGAGCAGGCTTTACAAGATCAGGCCGAGGGAACAGATGTCACTGTAGACTGTGTGATAGGCGATATCTATTCACAAAGGTCCCCGAAAGTGGTGGCTGGGAGGCACTTGAGTGGTGTAGCGGTTTACGGCGCAGCATGTAGTTGCGCCACTACAGCCAGGGTTCACATCCCGGTTGTGTCACATAGGTGTGGTCTAGGGCAGCATACACCAGTTCAGCACTGTCGAGGCAGTAGTTGAGGTTGTTGTGTTGTTCGTACAGTGAGGGACAAGCATCACTCGGATTGGGAGGCCAAGATCTCTTAATCGTGCAACTTTTCTGTCTTTCTCTTCGATTGGTTGGCTGGATCATCAACCACAGGAAGTATAGCACCCGCATGGACATTTTTCATCTCACTGTCAGTTAAGATTTTGTATGTATACACGATCTGGAACCATCCCCATGCCCGTGCAACGGACATTTGTGTTCCAACTCGTTCCACTTGAAAGAGGCCAAGCATGTCGTTCATTAACATTCTGACTTGAGTTCAACGTATTGCTAAACTTAGTCTCTGACAAGGAAATTGTATAGAAAGATGTCCACTACTTTGGTTTTCCAAAAAATCGTTTGGTTTGGCTGTGTCAAGGTTTTGAAGAACATTGCTCCCAAGGCACTGTTCTTGAGAATTCAAACTTTTAGGTGCTGAAATCATTTATCTAAAAAAGCTTCTTTTTTATTTCTCCCTCCCAATTTTCCACAGTCCTATTGACAATTAGGGCTTTTCCTCATCAACCTCCGCAGCAGGTTCAGGAGAGTCAAATTTGAAGACGTGTCCACCAATGTACACATTGTATAGACGTTCTGTGTATTTTCACACTTCTTGCATAACCTCAAATTAATTTGCTCCTCATATGCACTGGAGGAGAAAGCATTCCCAGGCTAACAACTAAAATTAACTTTGCAACCACCTGACCTACGACAAGGATTCGCTAACTGAAGCATAATGAGGCCAGACAACCTGTCCGACATCAACCCTTCCTCATAGGATAGCAATGAACCAATTTGTATTAGCATCTTAGGAACCCCTGGCAATTACTATGCCCACTAGACCCTCTGAAAGCTTTTTCAATGAGCCCAAAATAAAGATTGCATGCCAGTGGAACTGCTAATCACTAAAGAATATTTATCAGTCACAGTATGCATATTCTTTCGATGATTTATACTGCAAAAATGTTTTGTGACGTGTTGCAGTGATTAATTAATATAGCGCCGCAAATGATTAATTGATTTATCAAATTATTTAAAGCTACCATTTATTATATAATGGTAAATTGCTAAAATCAAACTCCAAGAGGGTGGGGAGAAGAGGGGATGACAGTGGGTTCAATTATATTAACACAGTAGAACCTTTAATGTAAATGTTTCATTACTGAAACAAGGTAGTGGACACCAGCGATAAAATTTAAAGATCTGTTTAAATAAACTGCATTTTATGGACTGAATTAGTTTTTATAGTAGCGATTATTTTTGTCTTGGAAACATGGTTAATCGACAATAATAAAATGCGTTACCAACTTTTTAGGATTTGATTTTGGAAACGCTGATGATTCTCTCATTCCGTCTAACTTGATGCAGATTAAAACTACTGTTCGCACAGCAACTGAAAACAGACTACATTGGAAACTTGAGCATAGGCCATTAGAATCATGAATATTTGACCCAACCAACAGACTAAGATTGAGTTGAAGCAGGGGAATAGTGGGAGCACAGTGGAGTTAAGCGTGTTGGAGAGAGGAGGCAGGCTGTACATCAGTGGGGCTGTAATGAAATGCAAAAATCATCCAGACTAACAATTGGAGGCCTGTGTAGCAGCTTAGCCTGTTGGTCCAAGGCTATTCATCATAATCAGCAGCACTTTTCTCATTAGTAAAAAGCCATTACCATTGGACTTTATCAGCCAGCCACTGTTATCGCCCGCTGCAAGGCAATCCCAGTGCGCTGTGGCAGGGACAGACGAACGGCAGGCGGGACGTACCATTGCTTTAATAAGCCAACTATTCCAGAACTCAGCGGTCAGGTGTCACTTAACGAGTTAGTCACCTAGAGCCCGTTCTGCCCTCATCCAGCCCGTTCACGTGAGCTCACGCACTGCCAGGGGTTCTTGCCAAGTGCACTAATCCCATTATGGATCCACTCGGGCACTATTTTCCCCCGAGATTCTCCATGTTAGCTGCACAGCGTGGGAGAAGCAGGAGCCCAGCAGGATGCCTTTGTTATGCTGTCAAGAAGACCAATGAGAGCCAACCACTTGCCTTTTTCAGTATGATGCATGAAAATGACCTAAAGTTCACACTGCGATTGCATCGGACACCATCTAATCAGCAATAAGCTTCATTCATTCGACAAGGCTAACAGTGCCATTTCGTCATTGTGTTTTCGTTAGCAGTAGGGTTGCAAGTTTCTGAAATGTTCACAGTAGACATTCACCAAACTTCATTAAAGGAGTAAGGATGTGAAACAGTTTAGTAGAAAGTTCATCCCGTGACGGCATTAACAGAATAACAGCGTTTGAATCGCGTCTGAGTAACAACATCATAGCCAGGTACGCCTCATAGGCTGTTCTCAGGGTTCATTTTCAAACTGAAGGTCGCTATCCTAATGTGTTCACCACTTTCAGAGGTGGCCCAACCATATCATATCTGACTATAATATTATTGTATGAGGAACAACATTTTGTAAAGGAAAAGGTGTGTGTTAGGACCCTTCAAACTCTTAAAAGTAGCTGTACCACATCCCTGGTGTTTTTATGTTTGGAGTTTTATTTTTAAAACCCATGGCTATGAATTGGTTACTTGTCAAGCCTCAGTTGGTTCCATAAAGCTTGCAAAAGACCTTCAATTTTTTATCAAATTTGTTTGTATCATTAAGTCTTTATATTTCCAGATCGTTTACCTTTGTAGACATTAGAAGAAATATTACATTGAATCCCATTTCTGTGATTTGCCCCTCATTCATCACTTTAGTTCCAAAGCACCAACGTCCTTCCAGAAAGGTAAATACAAGACTGTCCATTAGGTAGGTGCCTTAAAGCCAAGCCAACACAATGGCAGGGAGGCAGAAGTTTGTGCTGAGCGCCACACTATATTACACCTTGGATATGACACGTTCAGCCATGCACTTCAATGAGCAAAGGTCATTACGGCTTGGCCGTGGTGTGTCGGCACGTAATTAATACTGTTGCGTTAACATTTCAGTAGCCGCAGTCCTGAGTGAGTTAATCACAAGGGCTACGGGTCTGAAATGGCTCTGTGCTTTACGAATGACTCTCTCCTTCCCCTCTTAATCTGTATTTTACGAGTGAGAAGCTTTGCATTATGCAAATCGTTGGATGGGAACAGGTGACATTTCTACAGTGAACACGAGCGACGGCCCAGCTTGGTCTGGTATGCTGATTTAGACATTAGTATCTGTCAGCGCAAGTGTGCCCATGCCTTGATCTGCATAGCAAAATTTCTCATTTAATCTTCCCGCTTTAAGGTGGACTGCATGGAATGGGTTTGTGCCTGAGTGTCTGTGATTCTGTGTTTGTCTGTGATACTGCCAGGAACAAAAATCACCACAACAATAGGAAATCATGTAAAACTGTACCTTGTGGAGACATGTCATTGGTCCTGATGAGGAAAAACCTTTTCTCCAGTAAAGAGTTTAGGTTTGCGTCAAGAGTAGCAATTATGGTAGGGTGAGAATTGTTGGGTTATGGTTAATTGTGCATACATTTGAGTCACAACAAGGATAGCAAAACTGTAACAAAATGATTCCTAAACATGTGTGATTATGTGTGCGTTCATTGTTTTATAATACCTGTGGGAAACCCACAAAGAAAAACCTTATTGGACTCAATAAGGAAAGGGGCAATTAATGGTTTAGAATTAGGGTTGATTTTATGTTTAGGCATCAGAGGTTAGGGTTAAGTTAAGGCTGTCAGAATACAGAATACTCCCAGGCATTAAAACAGATGACAGAAGCATTAGGCAAGGTATTAAGATATACAATGCATAATCTACCCGGCTTAACATGGATATGACACCCTATACCTTATCTTTTGAATTCCCGCATTCCTATTACTTGTCTCATCTACAAACAGACATTTAAATCGTTTAGGTCTCACGCGTTGCTGTGTTGGAGGAATACTGGATGAATATTCAAATGTAAACGCATGATGAAAAAGAATAAAGGTGTTTAAGGTATTTTATATTTGCATCTCTTAAGGGACATGTGGTGGAATTTGGTCTGACAGGCAGGGTCTGCTTGGTTCCACCTTAAATGAGAAGACTCAGTCCCAAGGTCCGCTGCCCCAGGCTAATGTTTGCTTCCAATAAAGAACAAATCAGCACCCAACTTGACTCATCTTATCATGCAGTCAAAACTGATGATCAAAGAAGTCATAAAGATCCCATTTAATCTTTTGCCTATCTATCACGCTGATGTCTTTATCCTCTTTGTGCAGCGGTAATATCAGCCCATTATGAAGGCAAAATAGATCTGGCGTGCATACAAGGCAGATGAAGTGCTCAGTTTGATGTGACAGTGTGATCAGTGAAAGTGGTAATCTGCAAGGAATAAAAAAGATCTCAATTATTCTAGAACAGTAATGTGGGAGAGAACGCACATCTGCTTTCATATATTGTGACATGCACTGATAAAACATCCTTGCCAATTTATACTCTCCTTGCTTGACTAATCTTCAACAGCACTCATAATCTCTAATCACTTCATAGTGGTGAGAAAGGGACAGAGGGAGTGTGAGTGAGGGGGCAGAGGAAAAAGACAAAAACATACAGTGAATGAAAGAAAAAGAGGTTCAATTGGGATCCAAATGAGTGGAAGATTGGAAGTCCATCTGAAATTCAAATTGCATTTGTAAATGAGCCAGGCTCCTTTATTGTGAGGGAATTAGCTATTTTATCTGGTGGGTATGAAACACTAAGGACTTTATCTCAGAAGCCCTCGGAGGCTGGCTGTAGAACACAGAACAGAAGGCCTGGCTGTGAGTTACTGCTGCCACGGCTGACCAACTCTGTCCCTATAAGAGAAGGAGTCTGCATTCACAGGCCCTGTTATTATTTTAACTAATCTCTCACGCTATTCCTGTTAACGTTTTTCTCTCGCCTAAGACTGCACACGACGTGTAAATGAAACAAGAGAGGCATGGAAACTCTGAACTGCAGAAGCAAACCAAAGACGTACATATGTTTGTAATAATATTAAGCAATGCAATGCAGAATTTCTAACTGGCCACATATGGTTAATCACTTTACATATCTACTAATACATAATTCATTAATAGTTATTTATTTTGTAGTTTTCTAAGCATCATCTAAAAGACCATGCGTCCTATTGGATAACAGGGAAATCACATATCCAGCGGCCCGTATGGACACTTGGACTCTGGAGGGGAGATGATAATACCAAAGCTCAGAACAAGCAAGTCAATAATATTCCATAAACCAAAGTGTTGGGCAATAGGAGTGAATTACCCAGGGTATTAATTAACAGTAGCCTGAGATTGTCTGCCGTTTAGTAATTACTCCTTCAGCTTGGGGTTTGGCCCTTCCCTTCGTCACACAACTATTATTAAGCCAATCATCATAAATTCCCCCCTGCACCAATTAACAATATGGGGGGAGGGGGAGGGGGGCCGTGCTGCATGTATTTTAACTGTGTATAATTAAGCCGGGCTCTTTTGTTAATTAGCCTGATCTGACTCTTTGCTTTTTATGCTACTCGTCTGCTCATTACCGGAGCCATTTAATTCAATTAGCACCTTAATTAGACGAACAGCCATGTTCTGATGTTGCCAGTCTTGTTGGAGGAGTGCGCTGTGATTAGCTTAGACAAACACTGCATGCAAATCATCATGGTGCCGTACTGCTGGAGGGGAGCCAGAACAGAACACTAGCAGCAGGGCCACAGAAGGCGGTGGGGCTTTCCACCCAGGGGAGTAAGACACTATAATCAGCGACACGTGCATCTTATACAGTAAGGAACACAAGCATTCATTCACTGGATAGGCACAAACAAACAGGGACGATTATGAACAGAAGCCAAGATCACACACCAAAGTCCACTTATGACCTTACATGGTAAAGCTAATACTTGAAATGGCCCTTGTTTTCTCAACGCCAGGCTGCCGTTGGCTTCAGTAACAAAGAGAGGAGAGTGACGTGAAAGATTAACACCGTGGGATTGTAGCAGAGAGCTAGTCTACTCTCAGATCCCTGCTGGCCCCGATAAGAAAGCCCATACGATGACATGGAGGGACAAACTCAATTAACTATAATAGAGACGGGCCATCCCGGCTGTGCTCTGACGAACGGGTACAGGGTTCACTTTTCTCTCCCTCAGAGATATTAAAGCTCGCTGAATGGATGGGGAACAACCATGGCCACTTCCTGCGACAAGTCGAATCAAAGGCTATCGATGAGAAATATCCTAATCTGTGGATTAAATGCTGTCTGGGCACAGTTTAATTTGAGACAAAATACAAAGCATCTCCACATCAGCTGCAGTGATCGCCTGTCAGAGACAGGACCCACAGGCTGGGTTGCCACTGGTGGGATTCCACTGGGGCACAACTGCATGGTTAAAAAAAAACATTTTTACAGGTTAAAGGTTTTCTTCTCAGTCTGCAATAATATGCACTCGATGTGACCTATACAACTTAAAAGGGATAGTTCACCCAAAATTCAAAATGGCACGTTGCCGACTGCTCCCTGTAAGCAGTCTATGAACAAGGTTTGATAGGAATCCATTATTTGATTACGCTTTTAGTAGATTGCACTCGTTATCATCATGCAGATGCAGAAGATAGCAGAGCAAGCACGTAATAATGTCACTTGGTTGAGGCATGGCTGCCTGCGAGGAACCCACATTCCTGTGCACTGAGTAAATAACTAAAAAGGAATAACCTGCGTCTGTCCACCTGATATACAAGATATCACAAAGGAACCGCATCTTTCGGTTGTGCTTTTATTTTTTCACTTTTTAACTTCAAATACAGAAACAAACGGGAAAGGAAAATCCAGCCCGGCTTTTGTTGTTGCTGCTGCCGAGTGCCTCGTGGACCACTTCACAGAACACATTTCAGCAACCAACCTTTTATTGCATTTTATATCCATGCCAGGGACATCATTTGTCATAACAAATTCATTAGGCATCCCCTCATTATAATACTCCAACTCAAGTCACAAGTGTTGTATAAATGATGTTTACTATGATTTTGAGTGCGGGAAGGAACTTTCTAAAAGTCCAACTCTCAATAACATAAAGAAAATGTTTGTGTTTTTAAGCTGATATAGTGCAATTCTAAATATTTCATCATTGGGCAGAGATTTTTTTGTTGTAACTTTAAAGCTAGACATCCACAGACCCAATTTGAGAACCACTGGTATTATCTATGTACAGAATCTATGCACAGGCCAGTATGTCTCAGGGACTTTATGGTCCCCTTCTGCTCTGACATTACATGCGTCAACCAATGACTACGTGCCCCATCATCAACGTTGTCATCAACTGACAATTGCCATGACATATGACATGGCTATCTGATACCCAAAATGCCTGTTCAGGCATTCTAAGATCTGTAGTGTCAACATTGCCTAAACAGAAGCACGTGTCCAGATAGCCCACTGGATGTATAAACCAGAAGCAACAGTTTGTCATTTCTACATGCAACAGTGAGAGGAAGCCACGCGGCCATGTGTGAAAACCTATGGAGCAAGATTGAACATGGTTGACATTTTGCCGAAAGTCTCATACAGGAAAGAGCTCAGATATCAGGAAGTTTTTTATCTGTTCCCAAAAGTAGACTATGTTGCAGGGTGGAGTAAGTTAGGTAGACTTCACACTTTGCAAATATTTAACACACCTTATAGAAAAAGCATTTCCTAACTGTAACACTAGAATCTATTTCTATAGTTCTATAACCCAGAATGACTACTTGCTCATGGCACTGCTCCATTGCTAGGTCCTCCAATTCGGTTTCGCTAGCCTACCATGTAGTATATAATGGCAGTTAATGTAGACACACATTCTGAGGTTGCAGGTTGATGCTTAAAATAGTTTCATTGTAAATATCCATGTTTTTCACATGCATTTCACATTCATTGAGTAATTGATCATATACTGTAAAATTATAACGAAACATTTTCAAAGCTCATCCAATTGGTATGTAATGCACTTATTACTGAGATGGTTTTCCAAGTTCAGGTGGTTTATGTAGCATCATTTATAATAGCCGCATTGACTGAAGGACGTGGGTGATAAAATGTTCCAGTTGGATATCCACTGCCTGGTTGAATTCCAATTGGAATTGTAAGTCTCTTTACAGATCAGGTTATTGTGGGGCTCCTGAATGGCACAGTGGTGGAGTCCCTGCCTGGCAGTATTGCTGTGTCACTGCGACCAGTTGTAACCCTAAGTGTGGCGTTCTGACAGTGCCTGGGGGTCCATCAGAGGGTGGAACAAATTGGCTCAGGGGTTGGTGGGGTGGATGTCAGTCAGGGGCAAGAGCTGACTTGCCAGGTCACAATCTAGACACAACGCATGGCAGGCTGGATGGGCACTTGTATGCTGAACCGCGGTTCTTGGCCTGAGAATCATGAAATTGGGGAAGGGCGAAAAACAGGGTGGAACAGCGTGTTGTAACCTGCCGGTCTTGCTGTGGTTTTTTTCATATCATGATAATTAGGGTAACAGAACCTAAAGGAATATAGTTTCAAGTGCATTTGTGTTCACGCACTAATTTAATTGACATTGGAAATACCGGGACACGTTTCAAAATGTTAAACGGTCAGACCCTAACCACTGGTTTTCAAGGGCAGCTGAGAGAAACAGACATCAGCACAGGAGGCTCTGTGACCACAATAATGGTCCTGTCTTGTCCATTTGTGAGGTGCAGTGTCGGTAATGTCTTCTGGGTCTGTCGAGGCGCCGTATGATGCAGAAGGTGGACCTGGGTCTAGGCGACGACAGTGATGAGATGATAAGAGGCCATGTATGGAGCAAGACATTACAGTTCATTATAATATAGCACCACTTTCTTTTCAAATCAATCAGGCGATGAGAGAGCAGTGGCTCCATTTCAGAACGAGCCTTCATGTAACCCGTGGCTTCTCCAGAATGTTTTTGTTATGGCCATGGATGTACTGTAGGTGGCAGCTCAACTTTTTTAACTACACAATGAGTAAATAGCACCAAAGGGTTTCAGTACGTTGCATGGGCAACTTACATCGCGTTTTGAAGTTTAATTCAAGAATCCTGTGGAATATGAGCAAATATTGAGACACTTAAACATTCTGACAGCACTACTATTACGCAAACACACTGTGACATGCAGGATATCACACATACACAATTAAATGTCTTGTAAGTCAAGCAGGCTAAAATCTAGCAGATGCTTTTGTCTCTCCCTTGGGAGGCTAACCTAAATGTTAGTTCAGTACTTACTATAATTTTCCTGTTAGAATTAATGTATTCCTTTGTACCATTTAAATCACTCACCCTACATTAGGACTATTCTTTCCTCTAGAAGGTAAGCCATCTGGCTGCTAACTGGTTGTGAAATTTCTCACATTAATTAATTAGAGTAATAGTCAAGTTAATGAGGAGTTGTAAATGGTCGCTTGGATCTGTTTTTTTAAAATGCTTCTTAAATTAGCTCTATGAGTGCTTCGGAAGTCTATGTACTTTTTAATGCAAGTCATGGAGTCACACTTAAAGAAATGATCCTCGATAATATTCAGATACAAGAGGTTCAGACTTGGACCAGCACTGATTGCAAAATCAAGAAGCACCAAGTAGAAAACGATTAGGCAGACAATAGGACAACCTGCACAATGTAGCACAGACTGGGACCACTTGTGAATATAGGCAACGCACCACAGGACCGACACGAACGCGATATTGCAAAGGCCAAATAAGAAAGACTGATCAGCAAACCGAACACTATCTCTTTGTGCGGTAGAACAAATACAAATTGTGTGTATAATTCACACGGGTTGCAGCCACAAGATTAGAAGGTGTGCCCGTGTGGGAGAAGTGTATCTACATCATGTAATGACTCACAGGTTTATGAGATTGCAGTATGTATTCCTCACATACAAAAGTGAAGTGAGTCGTTTGTTTAAGCACTCGTGCTTGTGTACATTATTGACATGAGAGGCCAGGCCCTGCAGAAAAAACACCAGTCAGGGACAACAATGGGCCAAATGGGGTCCCACATGCCCGAAGGGCCCCCTGCTTCACCAAACAAATCAGCCCCATTACTGACACCCCCAGCGGGGTGATTACAAAAAAGAGAGGGAAAGAGAGAGGGAAAAAACAGACTGTCAAAACGCCTAAACAATAGAGTGGGCTTGTAAGTATCCTCCTTGTATCAGCTGATAAATGGGCGGCTCTTTAAGGAACTTATCTCTTTAGCACTCGCAGCATGAGGAATGGCATCATTTGTACTGTTTGCCTGGCTGGACGAGTCAAGCTGGATCCATTTAAAAGATAGCGAGATACTGTCGACAGCAATAGACAGGGTAATTGCAGAGCCACTACTGTGGTATAAATTACATCACTCCGAATGGCAGAGAGGCCCGAGGAGAGCAAAAAAAATCTGACAATTCACGCCTCCCGCTGCCCCCACGCCTGCTTATCACCGCTCAGCAGAGGAAAAAAAGAGGCAGGTGAAAAAAATTAAGTATTGATCAAATTAACAGTTTTTAACAATCCTTTTTAGGTGTGTTGTGTGGGGGGGGGCGGAGATGGGACAATTAAATTCCAGTGACAATATGAGGTGATGGATAACACAGCCTGCAGATAGGTAGCTAACTATGCTGGGGTAGGGTTAGTTAGGTTTAAGGTTAATTTAAACATCTCGGCGTAGAATGTTTAGGGCTTCTAGGGCTGTGAATTTCCAGGAACCTCACAACATGATATTATCACAAGGTTCAGATGCAATAGGTATTGCAACTCTATACCACAATTCTAATATTGCGATGGTCAAGACGTTAGTACCACGTGACTGTACTCTAAGATTAAGGAAAATAAAGGATCCAGCCCCCCCCCACATTAAAACATGTTCAGCCACAACCTCCAGTGGACACGTGCCGGTGCTGGATGGTTTGCATCCAGCCCAATGCTCCTTCCGCAAACACTGTCTTTCCCATTGTCCCTGTTGAAATTAAATGCATTTACATGCATATCAGGTAGAGAGAACTAGTTCTGTGGTAATGAATAATGGAGTTTGGGAACGGGTACTGCCAGCTACCACTAGCAAGCTTTAAATACGTATCATTTTATAAATACTTTATAAGTACAATAGCCATATTGTTATAAAGTCTGCAACCATTACATCAGATCATATATTGAGACATTCCTTGTACCTCCCTTTATTTTTGTGACCAAATCTCACATTAAATTAACCCTTGAAATACTAGATCATTCCAACTATTTATGTCGCGCTATGTGTATCCCAGTAGGAATCCATTTGTTGTTGTTTTTCATTAAAATCGTGTGAATGCTATATCATTTTAATTTTGTTTTAGTGATCAGAAAACATTTGCAGAAGCAACCGTAATGCTCAGCTCATTGGGACTGATTATTAAACACTAAATCCAACCAGTGACTGACCATAAGAATGGTTAAACATATTAGATCATTATTTTTCCACACGATAAAATGCAAGTTAAGCCCCACAATTACTGGTCAAACAATAAATTTGAATATTTCAATGTGTTTTTCATGAATTGATGTTTCGGACAGATTGTTTCTGGACATTGTTCTTTTGGAAAAAGGGTAATATGATACTGCCATCATCGAAAATGTTCACATGCCATTGTTCCAGAAAGGGGACAACTGGATATTGTTGTAGAGCGGCCGACCTGAACACAGGCTGTGGAATTTGTTTTGTACTTGGCTTTCTGCATCACCAGCTTGATCTCAATTTACATGTGTGTTCTGGGTTATGGCTATGTTTATTAAGGGTGCAGTACTTAAATCAGTGGGTACACTGTGTAACCTTCTCAGCTAAGACAAGCAATGCATTATGGGGCATCAAAGCAGTCCACTGGCCATATAAGGGACATTGTTTTCATATCATCAGTAATATGTCATGACCTTGCTGATATCCTTACATACACAGCTAAACAAGCAGGCATGGGGACTACATAGACACTGTTGTTGTTGTGTTCACTATTACTTTCTGAAGATTATAAGACAGCTGACCTAGCAGTTGACTTGAGGAAAGACACTTGACCTTTGAAAAGGTCAACAAGCTTATATTTTTTTTTCCTGGGACTATAAATATCTGGTAGGTCTACACTGAGAGTTTACAACATGTTATCTCCTTTTCAAGAAGTGGTTAAATAGATTGTATGTTAATTACACATTCAAGAAAATAGCATTTTGCTAGGTACATGCAAAAAGTGCAAGTTGCTAGGGATAAAACATTTTAAAAAAGCATGTTGTACAGACAACCCAAACACGCCTTGACAAAGTGGGGGCAGGAACACTTAATATCCCGGAGCAGTTCCTCTGTGCTTCTGTGATCCAGGCATTTTTCAGAGCAGATTTTTCCAAACTCTAACAGTATCTTTTGAGATAGAAAATTCCTTCTTTACTGCATAATGTCCTCTAAAAAATCCCAGATCTATGTTGCAGGAGGTCTATCTCTCCAGGCTAGCTTGGCCTGAAACGTTTTAATTCCCGGACACTTTATAGTGATGGCTTCAATTTCCAGGGCTTTTGATAAAATCGTGCAGTCTCTTGTGTATTGGGATTGAGTACCAGGCCATGGAGGCAGTTTAATGAAGTGCCATAGTCTCACCGCCTTGTGGCTTGACATAACCTCCGTCACAACAGCAATAAATGCCCTGTGATAAATGTGGGTCCAGCAATAATAACATATATAGTTGTAATTGAGTTAATATGCTTTAAAATACTATTTATAATCCTCCATAGAGCTGTCATATGACTTATTTCAGGTGAGAATCTATTACGTTTTTTATTTTGTTCATGTGGATGATGCTTCTCAGACATGCTGATCTGCAGAAGGACCGACAGGGCAGCGTAGCAGGGAGCAAAGTGATGTATCCATTAGATGATGCTTGGGAGAATATAGGAGATGACATCTAAATCAAAACACACACTCCAGGACACATCTGTCATGCTGTTGACGAGCATTGTATCAAACCCAGCTTCGGAAACTCTGAATGATAATATTTACAGCCTCATATTCAACACCAATAGAGATAGTTGGGTATAATCTAGGATTCTCATGTTAAGACCTCAGTCCGACACACTGTGAAATATGACTTAATCATATAGTACATAACAAACCAACACACATTTTTTTTACCAGACTAGGACCGAATCAAGAACGTAGCAATACGTATGATCAGTTCGCTAAAGTACATTTATGTATACACTATACATATAAACGACAGGCATTATTTTTGGAGACACATTCAACAAATACAATGGTATTAACTCAATATTGCCAATTTTTCAGGCAACCTTTTCCTTCGGTGAGGATCCCTTGGCCCGTTGAGGTTCCCGGTTAAGGTCTTCAGAGAGTCAAGCCACTGATGTGTCCTGACAGCTCAGGGGAATCACTTTCCTGTTGTAAAACCCAGCCAATTGTTCTTCTAACTCCTCAATAGTGTCTGCTTTCTTCTGTAAGGTGCCAGATGACCATTACGGCAGGGACTTTGTGCAGAAGTCACTACCCAGGATGCGACACAGGTCACATCATTCCCCAAAGGTTGATGACTGTAATATCTTCATCACACTTCACTCAGCCTGGGGAATATGGGTTCAATAGAAGAGAGGCTCAGCGGTGATGGCCTCCGGCTAAGGGGACAGGGGTATTGGTTGCAGGTACAGTAGTTGATGCCTCTATTAGACCTGCTGCTCTCTACGCTATACAAGACGTGTTTGGGTCCTTGGTGTAGCTGTATATTTGTTGTAGCAGGGCACAGGGAAGGTTGCCCTGGGCTGCAGGTGTTGTTGTAGCGTCAAGGAGTTCTAAGGCTCTTCGTGGTCACATAAACAGTGACCGGGCCATGTCCATGCAGAACTGACCGGGTCTTTCTGGGGTTGGTTAAGAAAAAAACAGACCTAGACACGCCCATACAATCTAGGGGTTTCGTTTATGACCCCAAGATATTCATGTTTACATGTCTGACGGATTACCTAGATGCTAGAAATTGTGTTTTGCATCGGCTTGTTTTTCTAATAAGGTAACGGCTGTACTGGGCAGAAATAAGAAAGCTCTTTCCCTGCAACCTTTACAATGCATATGTCCCCAAGTGACGCCGGGTCAAGCTGTGACAGCTGCATTCATTTGGGCTGGGGAGCAAATAATCCTGACAATTTTATAAAGTGCTTGGGTGAAGAGGTTATTCACTTAGAGTGCCTTTCGGCTGTAATTTAAAACAACTAGCCCTTCAGATTTGTGCCGGGGCTTTTCCACCCTCCCTGGCCTCCCTCAGTGAAAGTTTTCAGCAGGACATTACACACAAGAGCAGGCAGCAGATTGTGTGAGATTACGACAACATCCTGGAGCAGTCCAGCCTCTGTAATATCTCCATGTTTGCAGTCATGGCCTGTCACCCCCTCGGACCAGCAGGGACGTCCAGTGAAGCCGCTTGCGTTCCTCCATCAACCTCAGCTGTTATTAAATACTGACCTCCGTAAAAAAGTACAATGTAATGATGTCTTAAACAAACGCAATTTATCATCCTCTTGGAGTTGACATTACTTTACCCTCCTGCAGCCAGCCAAGCAAGTGCACTTCAGCTGGCTGATTTGCCAGCTCTCTAGGCCCCAAAGATGCTGGGGCAGTTTTTCTTAGGACTAGAAGACCAGAGTAAAATCTACCACTGTGCTTGCGCAAATACTCTGCCATTGGTTTAAATGTCTGAGAAGTAATCAACTGCCCTTTACACAGCAATGTCCCTGTCTTCTCCACTAACCACAAGTAATTCCTAAGGAATCCATTTGGCAAGACCATTTAAAATGAGAAAGATAGCTTGATGATATGCATTCTTGAAAAGCCTCTCTTCCTCACACATCTTGCCGTAAAGGGACTGTTTAAAAACAGTCTCCAGGACCTTGGACAGTGTTTTGGGTACAGGTCAGCTGCATCCCCATCAACTTGATTATTTAAGACATGTTGTGCCTTCTGGGTTCTATTACTGCATATTCGTGATGTGTAGTTCAAAGCTAAACCAAAGTTCCCCGACACTCCATCTAAGACGGGATGATTTTTCCATATAAGCTATTGACTTGCCCTATATTGATCCAGTAGAATGTATCACACAAATCATTTGGCACCCAATCAATAAAGAAATCTTGCAGAACATTTATATTAAAAGGCCTTTGTTTGCTTAACTGAGTTTAAGACAGGGCGTATTGAATGGTTTCCTGATTAATTGAATAAGTTTAAATTTGACCACGGCTAGCCCATTAAAAAATACATTCTTAAATCAAGTTCTGCCATTTATGATTGAAATTAGACGCATGATGCGATGAGATAGATAGATAAATCAGCTGTGCTTTTTACAGTTTGCAATAAATGGGACATAATTCTTTTCAATGCAAGCTTTCCTCATTTTAAACTGCAGCTGTTATGAATGGGTATCTCCCTGAAAGACTTCTCTGATGTAGCCTACAAGTTGGCCTCTGTAATAGAGTTTAAATTACTCTAGTTTGCGGAGACTGTGTCTGCAGCCTTAATGATGTATTAATGATGCATGTGTTTATCATTATTTGTCTTTGAAAATAAATTATGGTCTTTATCGTACAACCCTGTTTCCCAAAAAGGTATTTGAAACATGTTGCTGGCATCAAATTCAAAGTGGACATATATTTTTCAAGAAACAATAAAACGTCTCAGTTTCAACATTTGATATGTTGTCTTTGTACTATTTTCTATTGGACATAGGGATTAAATGATTTGCACATCATTGCATTCAGTTTTTATATACATTTTACACAGTGTCACAACTTGGAAACAGGGTTGTAGATGACAATCACACATTTCTTTTAAAATGAGTTTATCAATTATCAACAGTTGGGCTGTTGGTCATCAAATGGCAAGTAAACACATTATTTGAAGGATCTTGATAAGTGGTGTCATTAAGATCAAGTGTCAATCAAAATTTGAAAATGTATCATTTCAATGAATCCTTGTAATGATTAATCACAGACTTGGCAGTCAATTCTGCCCAATGTACTTTTCCGGCCACCATTTCTAATGAGCAGTTCATTTGGCACATGATAATGGCTTGAACGACCAGAAGTCCATGGAAAGAAAGATTCATTTTGTCCTCTAATTGAATTGTCAATAGTGAGTCCACTCCGACCCAAGGCATAACCACATCATAGACAAGACCTAGCAACCACCCAGCGACTGTCTGCTCGCCTCACTGGCACTGAAGGGCAGCTACTTCAAGGATGCTGAGTTTTTTTCAACTATCAGTTGATCATTTCTGTTTAATTGTGTGGGGTGGATTTTGGAGTAGATAACAAGCTGTTATCTGTAGGTGTGGAGGATAGAAAGGATATCAAAAGATAAAGATGCCCACTCAAGATGCCTAGATTGCCACCGCTCAAATATTTTAATGATCTTTTCAAGGAACGGAAGTGTAAGATGTTAATATCTTACCTAAAAAAAAAAATGAAAAGGCTAAAAAAGACAAAGGCATTCCGTTTGACCTCCCATGGTTTAAGTGACAAATACACCGGGACCACCGCCATCCAGATGAGACTGGGGGAGGAGCCGGCGGGAAGGAGGGGGAAAGGCAGCTAGTCGGGGAGGTTCAGCGACAGTGCAGAAGTAATGGCTCAGGGGATTAAAAGATCATGCAAGTCAGGAGGTGTGCTAAGCGCAATAAAATGCAGAAATGATTCCACCAGATATACCTGGCGTAGTGGTTGGGGAGTAATGGAGGAAGAGGCTGTTGACCGGGCATCCATTACACAGGCAGTGCTGCACGGCGTGGGCTACAGGAACCAGACGGAGTGATGAACGTCTCCGTATCGAGTGGTCTTCGCTGTCACAATGTGTGTTAAAAAGGGTACTGTTATTTCATTTGAGTACCGATCCACAAAAAAACCCTAGTCCATTAATTCTAAAATGTGGTGTACATTTCTCAAGCCAGATTATTATGCTAGGAAAGAACGTGAAACAATGACGATCCCAATGAACCAATACTAGACCCCAACCAATGGTTAGATAAAAAAGCTGCCAATTAAGATTTAGAATGGCATAACAGTAGTTTTCCAATGTGTAAGTATAGTTGAGCCATGGGAAGTCTGAAGACCTGACCGAAGAGTCTTACGTAGTATTCACTGCCAGAAACAAGACATTCACAACAACTTTATTTAGACACTCGATTCACTCCAGACATCTCGGTGCGGTACAATATTAGGTGCAATGTGCTGACTTTCCCTGTTCATGTAGAAATTAAGACAACATTGGGCACGACGGGTACACAAAAAGATGGATTGTGCTCGGAAACAAAACAACCAGAAGTGTTTGTGCCCACTCATTCTCCCAGAAAATGAATTTTTAGGAAACTTTCAAACAAAGACATGTGGAAAGAGAGGTGAAATGACTCCTATGATTGGAATGGGAGATCGGCTGCTTACTTACAAGAGGATTTATTCAATCAGCTGGCTTGCCTCTTAATTAGAGGAACTAATTATGCTATCGAAAGACTACCTCGCAGTGCCACCTAAAGTGGGTCGGCAGCCGCCCGCCGCCACCCGACCCCCCTCCTCAGCGGCGAAGGTGATGACCTTGCGATAACCTGTGTGTTCATCAGTCAAATTACTGTCCCCGGTAATGGTAATGCCAAAGCACTGGAACACTGGGGCCAGCTAATCTGTATTCAAATTACACGCCACCAAACAGTAAGGTGCACTCCTGGGCTATAACTCAGCCGGGCTGTGAGCTGTAGGGGAGGGAGAGTCAGCCAGCCGCCCACCAGCCCACCCACCCGCCAGCCATCCAGCCCATCTCTGGGTTCAGGGCCCCTCCCAGCCACCACTGTCACCACCATTATCATACATTTCCCAGGTGTGCAACAGACAGACAGGTCTACTGGATAGAGGCCGATATTGAAAATATTAATCAAAGACAACCCCACTGCAGGTTTTAATGGTCAATTTGAATGAATTGCCAAGGCATAGGAAGAAGGGACATTGATTGGTTGCAAAAGAGGCGCAGCACAGGACAGCGTTGGGGACGTGGGTGACTGGGTGAGCCTTGGGAAACAAGAGGGCAGCATCTCTTTTTATTCTTCATTATGAGTCATTCAGACCAGATTAAAACCAGACCAGGTGTTTGACCCTGATGATTAACACCTTGAACCTACCATTAGAGCAATTGAAGGATAATATTTCAAACTTTTAATATGGCCTCCAAGTGAACTGAGAGATTACGGAAAGTCTGTATGAAATAATGATGTTTGGTTCTGCTTAGGCCATGAGCACACTGAAACACAAGACAACTGCAGTTGTTCACCAGCAGTTTATGAGAATCGTGTCAACACTCAAGTCTAATTATGATTCTGTTGCGTGTATAAAGCATGAGGTCAATACAAGTAAGTGCAATCAAACTGGCCATCATGAGGCAGATTAATTAGAATGAATCATTTACAGTCATAGCCAAATCATTGGCCGGGCAATTGTTTGGCATATTGGCACATCTAGTTAGCTTATTAGTATACCCCACTGCTCCAGGCCAGGTTATTTCAACTCCATTTACCTCAATGAAATGACTGAGTGCCAAGTTGAGGACCAATTAAATCATACACACTTACATTTGCAAAGACTGTGTCATCATCACTTTTATTTGAGGAACACCACTAATTAGAAATGGTATTAATCAAGTTATTTTTTTAATGTGGGGGAGAATGTTATTCCATTGGAAAGATCAAAGCATTAACAATAATACGTAATAATAATAAAAGTAATAAGCTGCACATCTTATGGCCAGTTTCCTCTTCAAGATATAATGTAACTTTTCTTTCATATTGATTTGGCTTCAGCATTGTTTCAATGTTCAGCATTGGACAATAACTAAAAGCATCATACACCTTCAGTTACGGGCATGCTAACATTAGCGCATTCAGTCTCCAGTCTAAGGTCTCCAGTCTATTCAGTCTCCAGGTTTTATTTAATAAAAAGTATAAATATACAGTGCCTTTGTAAAACATTTAAACCACTTCCCTTTATTTTATTGAACCAAAAATCTAATCCCTGGAACTTTCCATGGACCACATAGATCTGAGGAAGGTTACACATTTTGTTTCTAAAGATTTGAAAGTTCCCAGGAGCACAGTGGGATCCATTATCAAAAACTTTGGAACCATTGAATGTCATACAACTGTACACCACAGTTGTATGACAATATAAATTAAAGAAAATGGCAAGAAATAGCCAGTGCCGAAAATGGCAGTGTTATTTTATCTCCACTCCTATTATTTAAAACATCGATATAATGATAGGTTGTTCTCAAACAAACAGCTTATTTTAATGGCTGTTCTTGGTGAACCAAATGTTATTGATGAAATTAGCCTTTCATTTGGCTCCCTGATTTGCTCCCTTTAGGCTTTTTTATGTGAATGGAGCCACAAGAGCAGGCGCACAAACAAGACTTCAAATAGACACCGACATCTATTTTTAAATACACCATGAGCTTTGTGAGGCTAAGTACTTGATGAAGCAATCTTTGTACATTTTATTGGTCCTCAAAGCTGTGATTTAACCTGCAGAATAGTTCTATACCAAAGTATATGCTGCAAAGAAATGTACCTGGGATTAAGATATCAGGTTGAGCCACAGTTCTGAGATCTTTCATCTCGCAGGTTCTTATATTTGTCCTATTTCACACATGTATGAGGTGTTTTATACACATATGAATGTAAAATGTGCTTCCTTGCATAAGATACAAAGATGGAATCAGACATTAATGACGGCATTAACAATCCCCAAGCAATTAGAGTGAACTGCTTTGCTCAGTCGGCAAAACAACAACATCTGGGACTGAATCCAGCAACATTTTGGTTACTGGCCCAACTCTTAACCACTAGGCGATCTGCCACAATTGACCGCTCGTGTTCACCATGACAGTTGGAATTGCACCAACATAATCTACTTACTGTCTCAAAGCTGTTTATTTATAAATTGTTAAAGAGAGAACAGAGAGAACATGATCACCCCATTCAAGTGGACAAGCCCATCAATCAAAATCGGGTGCAGGTGTAAAGTAGTCTATGGTAAGTTGCATGCACTGATTTGTTCATTTTCTGTTTTATTGTTTATTTTTAAGCAATGTTTTGTTTGAAAGTTGGACATTTCTGACGTATGGAGCTTTCTGACGTATGGTGATGTAGCATGATCATGTGACTGAACTTTTAAATCTGGAGATGTGACTTTTATACATACAGTAAAATCAGACTCAGAGACAGATTATAAATATAGAGACAAGAACAAGTAGGATATTTTATACGATATGTATATGTGAGAACTTTTATGATAGATATCATAAACTTGAAAAATGTAATGATGCAATTCACAATAAGCTATTATCACAGAGGCCTTTAATTGCGATGACTACGCTAAAAGTGTTTTGGCCACTAGATGTCCCTAACCAAGTGGGCCTCAGAGAGCTTCCAGGGCGGCATTGGTGACAGTATAAAATCACAAACTCGTATTACTGAAATAAGTGGTACATTGAACAGTTGTTCTGTTAGATTGTTCATTTTAAAAGATTGAAGCAAAATTGGTTTCATGTCAGGAAATATTAGTACAAAATAAAATGTAAATGTTGCCTGTGTAAATAGTCAACACCCCACACATTTTTACTTTTTAGTGTTTTGGGGCAGGTATGTACCAGCTACGTAAATAATGTCGGAGGGAATTCACCCCATGCTTGGCCGATTTGCTCCAAATTGTTCAGGTTGGTTCATCAATGTACGTGCACAACAATTTACAAATGGTATGACAGACTCAAAGGAAATAAAAATAGAAATTTGACGAGGCAACTCTAGGAGATTAACCTTTTGTTCATGAACCACTCCAGTGTGGCATTGGCCTTGTGCCTGGGATCATTCATTTGTTGAAAGCTGAATTTCTGAAGCAGGTTCTCTTGCAGTAGTTTTTAAGGTTTTGCTCCATCCATTTTGCCATACATTTGAAAAAGATGCCCGGTTCCAGATGAGAAGTACACTGCATAATGCTGCAACCACCATACTTCATATTTGGGATGTTTTTTCTTCAGGCATGGGCAGTGTTAGGTTGGTGCCACTCATAGCACATTGCGTTTTGGCCATAAAGCTCAATAGCACCTGACCTGTATGCACTCTTATGTTCTCGGTCAAACAAAGAACAAGCTTTCAGATGGTTATTTTATACTTCCTTGCCACCATCTAATATAGGCCAGGGGTATGCAGAGCTTGTGATATGGATGACTGGTGCATCATTACTCTACTCTAAGCCTGAATAAAGAGGTCGTTTTGAGGGATGTCCTTTTGGCAGTAGCTGGTGGAAGGATGCAGCTACCACTTGATGATAATTGATTCAACGGTGCTCTCTGGTATATCCAAACACATGTATATTGCTTTATACACCTTCCCTAATCCATGTATTTGTATTGCTTAATCTCTAGGTTTGCTAAAATGTGATTTAGTTTTTGTCTTCCTTCAGATTTAAAGTCTGATCAAATATACTTTAACAGCTGGTTGTTTTCTGTCCAGAAAATGAAACAGAAATGTTAATGTTGGAGGCCAGCTGTGTGGATGTTTTATATAAACAAAATGAAAACTTTTAGCAAAAAGCTAAGATTTCCTCTCTCAAAGGGAACCTGGAATATATTCTTAGACACAAGGGGGCCTTAGAGGGAAAAAGGTTGAGAGCTGCTGTACTAACCATTGCCTTTTCCTTCAAGTTGCTGTTTGTACAGAGTAACTGTTTAATAACTGCAATTGAAAAGGTGGTTGTAATATGCAAGAAAACTGACACACTTAATTCAACACACTTTGAAAGATGCTGCTCAACATCTTGATAAAGGTGATTAGTTCTCAGAAAACCAATAATATCCCTCATCATAATTAAGGACGCTTGATGTATTTTTTAAACAAATATTATATATAGTTTACATTAGTTATACATTATATACTACTATTAAAAATGTCCACTGTTTTAGCTTAAGTGGTATTGTCAGGTTGGTATTAGTCTGTGGCAAAGTCTTATTGACAGTCACGTGTGAATAATCAACATCCCCAACCCCCAAATCAAAGACAGGACTGCAAAAGTCCCTGACATTGATACAAAATAGACATAAAATGTACAAATGTTTAATAATTTGAACAGAAAGCACACAAATTGTAGAAGCCCATTTTGGAATCTATAAGCATATAGCTACTTAAGGCTGGATTTTTTTTTGCCCATGCATTTTTATTTCTTCAATGTGGATTTGTTCTGTGATGTACAGTCAACCATGTCATGCTATTTTATTTTTTAATTCTCATGAAGTTTGTGTAGAACAGACCCATTTCTATCCTTTGTCGCCATCCAATGGACAATAAATTGATTGCAGTCATTCACCCCAGATTTCATTGCATTGATAAAAGCCCAAAGCCACTGAGTCTTTATAAAGGCAAAACCCCAGAAGGCTAAGGGGCTATTTTATATTTAAGCCAACCAAATGTGCCCCCCCCCCGAGGCCTGGGCCCAGGACAACGTTACCGGTTGTAGCCCCCTATCAGCGTCCCTGATCAGAAGGTTGTGTTATGATTACCTGCACATCCGCATCGCAACCCGGTACCATGTGTATACAGTTAGGTCAGGAAATATTTGGACACAATTTTCATAATTTTGTCTCTGTACACTACCACAATGGATTTGAAATTAACAAACCGACAAGCAATCGAAGTGCAGACTTTCAACTTTACTTCAAGGGGTCAAACTGAAATATTGTATGAAATGTTTAGGAATTGCATTTCATACACAGTCCCTTTATTTCAAGTTCTAAAATGTAATTGGACAAATTAACACAATCATAAATAAAAATCATTTTTAATACTTTGTCGTGAGTCCTTTACAGGCAATGACAGCTTGAAGTCTGGAATGCAGGAACAACACCAAACACTGAGTTTCCTCTTATGTGACGCTTTGCCAGCCCTTTACTGCAGCTGTCTTCAGTTGTTGTTTGTTCTTCAGCAAGTGAAATGCATGCTTGATCAGGTTGAGATCGGGTGATTGAGTCAGCTATTGCAGAATATTCCTTTTTTTTGCTTTACAAAACTCCTGAGTTTCTTTCGCAGTATGTTTTAGTCATTGTCCATCGGTTAAGAGAAGCACAGTCCAATCAACTTTGCTGATTTTGGCTGAATCTGAGCAGGTTATATGTCCCTATACACTTCAGAATTCATCCAACTGTCTTCTGTCCCATCATCAATAAACAATAGTGACCCAGGGCCATTGGAAACCATGCATGCCCATGCCATCACAGTGCCTCAAACACGTTTTACAGATGATGTGGTATGCTTCGGGTCATGAGCCATTCCAAGCCTCATACTTTTTTTCGATTGTTGAGGCTTACGAATGGTCGGCAATTCTGGTGAAGCCAACTGTATTTACTGTGGTGAGGTTTTCTCTTCATGGTAGACTTGGATAATGATATATCTACCCCCTGGAGAATGTTCTTCACTTAGCTGGATGTTGTGAAATGGGATATTTCTTTACCATGGAAAGGACCCTACAATCATCCACCACTGTTGTCTTCCATGGACATCCAGGCATTTTTGAGTTGCAGAGCTCACCCGTGTGTTACCTTTTCTCAAAATGTACCAAACTGTTGATTTGGCCACTCCTAATGTCCACTTCCTGCTTTCTCTCTGATGGATGATTTTTTTGCAGCCTAAGGATGGCCTGTTTCACTTACATTGAGAGCTCCTTTGACTGCATGCAAATACCATTCCTGAAATCATCTCCAGACATTTACCTGTTTAAATTATGAAGGAATAGCCCACACCTGTCCATGAAACAGTAACTTGAGTCAATTGTCCAATTACTGTTGGTCCCTAGAAAAAGAGGGGCTACAATTCCAAAACACTTCCTCTAATTTGGATTAAAGCAGAGATCCTGCACTTTAAACTCACATTATTTAACTGTAACTTTAATATATTTTGGTAAACAGCCAAAATAGAAATACTTGTGTCAGTGTCCAATTATTTACGGACTTAATTGTAACTACCCCTGGGCTCTCACCGTACAGCCCTTGCTCGGGGTGTCTGCAGCCGGTGTACAAATAATATTATATTTTCTAATGTCTTCCAGTAACACTGTCCCACTGTACTGTTTCCCTTTATGGCGCGCTGCAGTGACAATGCCTTCTGAGGTGAGAGAATACTCAACCAGTCTCCTTTACTGTTGGGTTCTCTACCCTGTCAGCAGTTATTTTCTGTGGTGACAGGTAGCGATGGCATTTCGCAGCTTCATTACCATTCATCTAGCAGCAGCATATTATGCTAGCAGCGCAAACTCAGATTTTCTTTTTCAAAATAAAAGACATAATTGAAATATATAAGGCAATATAGTTAACAATCAAAACTGTCAATCTAGTCTGTCATTTTCTGTTTAATGTCCGTTCCAATGTTGTTCTGGTCAGTTCTTTTTCACAGACTAAATTGTTAACTATATTGACTTACACATTTCAATGATGACTTTTATTGTGATAAAGAAAATCTGAGTGCTGCCAGGGTAATATCCTGCTACTAAAATAACGCTAAAGAAGCCTCACTAGTGTCAGGTGGAATTCCAGATTACCCAGAAGTTGCTGAGGCAGCGTTTCGACCACATCCTCTACACTGGGAATACGACAGTGGGCAGATTGGTGATGGAGGCTGCAGTAAAACACCCAAGCTCTGGCACCTTGGAGCTGGGACGCAAGAGTCCCTGTTACATTGACCGTGACAGTTGTGGCATGCCGGTAACACCAGCACACAATTTCATTAAGTATCATGTGGAGGTGTACCGACCCATTTTACCAAGACGAATCACTTGCAGAAACGTTTAAAACGCTGGTCAGACGCTGCATCGCCCCCTGACTACATCCTGTGTGAACCCAGCATTCAGAATGAAGTGGTAGCATGTATTATGAACACACTACACGTTTAATCCTAATCTGCCTTTACCCAGCATAGTGCTCTGTAAAAATGGTCTAGGGTGTTCTTGCGGTCTAAGATCACTTTCACACCTAGATTGGGAAGTTCAGTTTAATTGAACCCTGAAGTGTTTTCCCCCTCTAGTCTGGTTTGTTAGGGGAGGTGAGGATGTACCACATATTCTAAATAAATCTGATGCAGTTAGGTTAAATGATACACGTCCAGTTGAGTAATGGCTTCCATCGTGCACCCTACCCCGCGGTTGTACTATTCGGGGAGTGCCCAGTTCCTGACAAACATTCCTGCAGCGCCTTTAATGTAGACATTGGCATCTTCCTGATGACCTCATCCTTGCCCTCCCTGTAATACATTTTGGAAAGATACAGAACCCAGATATTGCCACCTGGCCTTCACTTACATTTCCATTCTAGTCATTTAGCAGACAGATTTCCATAGTGACTTATATTCAGCTGGTGCATTTTAAGATTTTAAGCTAGGTAAAACAAACAGGCAACTCTGTAGTATTAAGTACACTACTTCAGGGGTGTCAACCCGGTTACATGGAGGGCCGAGTTTCTGCAGGTTTCGCTCTCACCTTGTACTTGATTGATTAATTAGGTCACTAATTGGTTAGTTTCTACCCTCACCTGGTTGTTTTGGTCTGAACTGAAATCTAAAACCTGCAGACACTAGGCCCTCTGTGGAACCAGTTCGACACCCCTGACCTACTTGATAAATAAATTATCAGCAAAGGTCAATGCTACAAGAAAGACATGATTTGGAATGTGACCATAAAAGATGAGCAAACTTAAGCATACGCATACAAGGCCTGTTGTCCTTCCTTGCTACAGACAACATGAGTTCTCCTGTTTATCTGTATGTCCACAATGATGCATTGCTTTAGAAACACAGCTAACTTTGTTAACCCCAGGAGATTTACTGCCCACACCTCAAATAATCCACACATTATGTACACATTAACCTGCGCCACTTCAATCAACTGATGGGTCTGCTTGAGGGGTTCACTGTGGAACTGGGGGAGAGGGACCCATCATCGTTTTATATTGGTATGGAATTGGTTATTTCACTGGGATGGACTCAAGCTCCTGTATTTTGGCAGTTTTTATGCCAATCAATCCAATTCTGAATCAACTCTGGGATACATACCTTCTGTTGGTGCGGTCATGTACTATTATAACTGACTGTTCATGTCCTGTGACCTGTTTGTCTTTAAATATTAATGAAATGTCCTCCCTCAAACAAGAAGGTAGGCTATTGCCTTTGAAACAGTAGGTCTCTATCAATAAAAACTGGAATATCCGGCAGGCAACAGTAATACTACTTTTATTTTGTCAATAAGGTCATTAACTGAATGATTGTGGAGACCAGCTGTGGAGGGGTGGTAGTCAATGTCAATGCATTATGTACTCAACTCCCCTTTGGGGGAGGGGTAAGACAAATAATGGCATTTTGGGAGTGTTGGCCAGCAGAATGGAGAATGTCTGCATGATTAATATCACACATCCATCATGACCTTATTTGCATCTTTTTGGACTCTTACAGGACAAAGTGGAATGGGAAGGTACCACGGGAAACACACCTTCGACCAGCTTAGCCATGACCAGGCGTGCCTGATCACATCCTTGGGCAAGGAGTACATTAACATGGCCAGGTAGCCACCACCAAACCCCTCACAAGCAAGCAGCCCTGATAGTAATTCTAGTCCTGTGCTTCAGGCTGCACAACTTCTGACAAATGTAACTTATTCAACCCTAATTGTTCACAAATGCACCAGAATGTGTGTATTGTTATGTATCCTCCCAGATGTATAATGTCAAGAATGTCCCTACATTATGAAATAAAGTTTTATAGTTCAGCCATGATTTTTGATACCAAGATTTTCTAGCTGTGTGTCCATATAGGATTTATATTTTCCATTTTAAGAAAATTACCTCAGGATCCATACATACTTAAAAAATAACTTTACTTTCCATTTCTTAAATTAGCATAGATACTCAAACATTTTAAAGAACATAGGCACACCATTTTGAAAAAAATAAAAAATACAATAAAAACTTTCAATAAAATGCTTTGTCCATTTAGTAGCTAATAATAAAAAAGCATAATTCGTCAACACTTGACAATATTGAAATGGCTTTGCTTTAGTTCATATGAAGCCCTAGGAAAAGTATCATCCAAATATTTCTAAAAACACTATAACCGAATAAACTAACATGTAACTTTCCATCATTTTGTTGTCGGATTCTAATGCACTGACTAATTTATTTATTCAAAAATCAAAATGGCTGCCAGTTCAGTTTGTCATCTGGTTAGGAATGGGTTTCTGTACTGAATACCTTAGGGTTAGGGCTCTGACCTGGTCAGACACTGAAACCCAGGAAGCTTCCAGCGATTGCCATTGTGGATGCGTAGGTCCAGCCACTCCTGCTGTGCCACGGCCAGATAAGATTCTTGCGGGCTGGAAGCCAAGAGCTCTGGGGTCATGGAGCCCTCTGCCTGGGCCAGGGCCTGTTGACATGCAGCCTGGAGGTCCATACTCTCAAAGGTATTCTGACTGCTTGATGATTGGTCCACTACATCAGCACTACTTGGACCTGAGGGGCAAAATCAGATACAGCTGTGGTTTTATAGCTGCTACCCTCTTTGTCTTGGTGTTAGTTCACAACAGTGTCATTGAAATGAACCGCATGCTGTCAGTGGTTACGGCACTCCCCCACCCAGTAGGCTCTTACAACAGCGTCTGAAGGGCTCCCAGCCTCGCGAAGGCATGTAGGGCTTGGACACTGGCTGCTGCAACAGGCATACAATGGCATTGTCGACCTGGTGGAAGACCCGGAGAGACAGCAGCCTCTGGTGAATATCTTCTGACAGGCTGTACTCCTCAGAGCGGATCAGGTCCCGAATCAGGTCAAAATCTTGCTTCAGCTGCAGTGCCCCTTGGACACTGAAAAAGGGGAATAATAGAAGGGTTGGTTAATGGGTGTGTCTATCGCTCCCCTTGCTAGTGCTCTGTTAGGAGACATAACTAATGATAATACAGTACACACACACGCACACACACAGGTCACTTCAATTAATAAGACAGGTCACTTAATGTGTGTCAAAATCAGTTATTAAACATTTTAGTGAATTGCATATGTCAATAGTCATCAATTGTTTTACTTTTTTTATAGTAAACGCAAAAGTACATTCAGCAGACAAGTAAAACATCTGTCTCACTTGCCCAAAGGACAAGTGGCAGAAAACAATAAAAACAACCCCAGATAGATGGATGGATAGATGTTTAGATAATCAGTTAAATGAGGCTCTACTGCCTCTTAAGTAATAGAACTTTTAGAATTAGTTGCGTATGCACATTAAGAATCAGGTTTGGTAGGTAATTCTGTATACATACCTGAACTTGATCTTCTGCTTGAGGATGTGCTCCATCCAAGCCTCCATGAATGCTGTCATGGCCTCAGTCAGGGCCGGGACCCAGGCCTCTTTAGGCAGCGGCTGAATCCCTTCCAGAACCTGGCCTATGACACTCTGAGCAGCAGAGGCAGCGTAGTCACTGGGACAGCTGGGGAACTCTGTGTCACAAACCCATGTAGCAACACGTCAGCATTGGCTCCAACCACAAAATACAACAGCATTTCTATATACAAAATTCTCTGAATTTTTATTCAGTCCCATAGATGACCATTAACCTGTTTTATAGTTCACTCTCCAGTGTTTCGCTGAGGGCATTGTCTGCTCAAAGATTTCCTCAGACATTCTCTTACAGTCCATGGAGAATATTCTGAGCACCCGTTCAGAGAATACCTGAAACAAGGCACGTGATAGTTTATTAAAAGTAATTGCCCACAGTTTTTAGATTTCTATTAAATATTACCTAAAATTACTCATAAAATGTATTTTCCTCAAACATTTTATGAGGTAAAAATATTAAAACACTGCATTCCTCCTGTGTAGGAATGGTGTAAGTCAGGGGTGTCCAAACCACTCCACAGAGGGCTGTGTATCTGCAGGTTCTCTCTCTCCTTGTACTTGATTGACTAATTAGGTTACTAATTGGTTAGTACCAACATTCACCTGGTTGTTTAGGTGTGACCTGGGAACCAATTCATAGCAAAACCCAAAAACCTGCACACACACGGCCCTCCGTGGAATGGTTTGGACACTCTGGTGTAAGTGTACACCGGTCCAAAAGAAGATTCCCTAGACTACTGATTCGCCAGTCCAAACTCCTTAAGATGATGACATCCTGGCTTTTTTTTAAAGGCTCTGTTATTATAGGTGTAGGAGATGACAGAATAATAACTTACACACATCACATTGGTCTACAAATGGACACGCATGACATCATCCTTCACCTGTAGATCTGTGACTCCCTGGGTGAGCTGTGCAGCCTGCTGCTTGAGGAGATGATGATTTCCATCCACACTCAGGGCCTCCACATGCTGCAGTAGCCTCTCCACTGAGGCCATTAACACCTTAAATCGCAGAAAAAAAGTTCCTCCGTGTCAACAACCAAAATGTCCACAATTTTGCTTTCCAAACAGCACCCTATCCCCTATATAGTACACTGCTTCTGATAGGAGCTCCAATCCAAAGCTGTGCACTACAAATGAAAAAGAATCCCATTTGGGGCACTGCCTCACCTTGAGGTCTCCTAAGGTGATGAGCAGGAACTTGTTGAGGGACCAGGAAGAGAGGAACTGATAGGCTTTGCTCATAACCCAGAAGGTTGAGGTTTGAACAGATGCCACCGCCCTGCAATATGAGCCTAAGCGAAGGGATGCCATTGCCCGTGCATTACAGTCACCTGATGAAAGACCAAAAGAAATATTAGCACTGTGGCCTGGTATAATGCTCAACAGAACGACAGAAAAGGAGAACGACACGGGAACACCCGAAGAGCACGTCGACGGGCCAAAATAACATGAGTGTGGTAGACTGAGGTGATTTACTGATCAATCATTAGTTGACCATATCACCGTTACATGGATACGGTGGTTACCTCGAGCAGAGTGGGCTGAGGTGTGAAGACACCGGAGCACTGTGACCAGTGGAGGAAAGAGCTGTGAGAGGTGTCCCATGGTACCGGTCATAACCATACAGTTCTCCTGATCAACTCCTGGAAGACATTTATCCTTCAGTCCGGAGCCCAGCGCTGCACACATCACTGCAATACGAACATACATAGAGACCGACACACAGATGAGTGGCAATACCTTTGCCAGCAATAACCATAAATAAGATGTGATATTATAGCTACTTGATGCTGATGGTTGTCACAGAAACTGACCTTCATCCCAGTGCCTGAAGACAGCGTTAGACAGGAGCTGTAAGGTGAAGTCCTCAACCATGCCTCGACACTCCTCTGGGAATACCTCTGGAAATCATCTAATGATTATCTATCAAACTAATGACTCAGACAGCCATGAACTGTGATTAACAATCGGCAGCATGTTACCTGCTCTACAGCTGTGATTCAGCCACATGACCAGCTGGAGGACCGTCTGGTCACTCCACTGGTTCACACTACCCAGAGAGCTTCTCCGCGGTGGGTGGTGGAAGCGATGGATGAGGGCTCGGCCAAACTCCTTCCAGAGCATTGTCCTGTAACGACCAAAGAGTTCCACACAGGCCCCAGATTGGCCTACGTCCAGCCACTGGACGGACTTGGGTCTCTTCGTCTCCAGTCTGGCTTCGTCTGTGGGCGAGGACCCTGCCTCACAACCCCTGGGAGAATACTCTGGTGTGTGTATCCTCTCCGCCATAGGTCTGTTAGGGATGTGCGGAGCCAGCAGGTCAGTGGCAGACACCAGGGCCTGGAAGAGAATCTCCAGAGTCTTTGTGTCCTGACGGATAAAGGCTGCAAAGGGAGAATCACAAGACCAAGAAAAGGGCTCTCCTGTCCCACGTTCATATGAGGCAGCCCGTGGGAAGCTCTGCAGTGAAGGCCCATCAGGACTGGGCTCTGGGGGATTTAGAGGGGGAAGCAATGGGAATAGGAGTTCCAGTTCCTCCCACGTTGGAGCTTGGGCTCCACTCTGCAGGGCCTGGGAGTAGAGGCAACTCTGTTGGGAAGCCCATTGATAAAGCTGCTCGGCGGCAATTTGCCCCCGGTGCTCTGCCAGTATTCTCATCAGTTCAACCACCGGGAGCGGCGCTGGGAGGCTACTGCCCCTGGCAGCCTGCATCCTAGATAGCCCATGCCAATCGGAGAGCAGCAGGGTCTGAGTTTTCCACTGCGAGCCTCTATGCTGAACTCTCTGCTCTTCCAGTACCTGGTTAAAGACTTCAGCCCCGGCCAGAAGGTCTTCTAAGGCATCTCGAGGCACCCTCGCTAGCTGGGCTGAAGCCAGAGCTGAGAGGGCTGTATAGATACACTGCTCCATCAGTACAAGGGCCTGTAGGCCCAGCACTCTCAGTGTCCGTCGCATGACAGCAAGGGTCTCCGTCCTCTGGAACAGAGTTGTTCTCAGCCAGACATCAGAGCGGGCTTTGGCACACAGAGCATCCCAATGGCTCACGTGGATACGCAGTTCCTGGCATGTTGCTTCCATCCCGAAGCACCAGGCAGAGTTTGGTCGCTCCAAAACTCGTCTCCTGTCCGTCAACAAACCGAGCTCCCGCTCCAACAAACTGGTCAGTTTGTTGACATAGAGCCTGGCGACTCTGGCACACCGGGCATACTCATGGAGAAAGAGGAGTTGAGCACGCTGCTCTAGCAGGCGCTGCAGCTGCCCATAGTGTTGGCTGAGGGAAGCGCCTCCAGGGTGGTGGTAGAAACTGCCCTCCGTAGAGAGACCCCGGAAACAACTCTGTAGCTGGCCTGTCAGCGGACTCCGCAACACTTGGCACTGTGCACTGAGCCCCAGCATGCCCTGCTCTAGCTGCTGCAGCCTGCTCAACGGCCGAGACATGAGGCCCAGGCACACTACAAAGTTATTTTGGTTCTCAAACTTTCAGATATCATTATCACTTTTCACCCTGAATTGCCACCTCAGGGTATGGTTTTTGCCTTGTGCAGAGACTTGGTGAACATGAAGCTATGGGTCCAGGAGGCTGAAGATGAAATTAGCAGAATGTTACAGAAATCAAACGTCCCCAGGTACAACAAAACACTGGCTCCTTCCCATGCATTGAAACATTGACAGAATTGGCATAGGTATATCATCTAATAGTAATAATCACAACATACAAATTGTAATTAAATATGTTTTGCTTTTTTTTTAGAAACTGTTAATGTGAGGAAAAAACATAATTCTATGTACATTACATACTATATACAGATAATTGCCTATTAATATTACAATTGTTCCACCTTTTGGGTAAAAGTATGTTAACAATATATTATGTCCCTATATGTAGTCCATTGTCTACCCCTTGCAAAAAATTATAATATGATATAATATGATAACATGACACATAAGGTAGCATGCCTTCAGCAAATTCAAAAACCCTCGGCTGAACTTTCTGTAATATCTATAGCGGAGGGTGTCCATAACAATGTTATAATCAGACCTACAGTCACATATTTTTTATGTAATTAATTTCCTGTGGGTGTGGTCTGGCGCGCGCAAACACACACACACACACACACACCAAATGGGCACTATAAAAACACACAATTATTTTTTTTATTTTCCTATTCTGAGAGACATTGAAGAGGTTATTCTACTTGAAAATAACTTTGTAACTGTCCCATATCAGTCACAAAATCTTTAAGGGGCTCGCTGACCTGTTCTCCAGAAGTCAAGGGTTCTCGGTTCTTAATCACAGGAAATGTCTGTGCTTTAGGTTGATGAAGACGAAGAAAAGTAGTATCACAACATGCATAGTGCCAAATCTAAATGAATCAAAAACTATGTTTTCACATTCCACAATGTACATGTAGAAGTTAGGTAAAAGACGTACCTTCTGCTTCGTCCAAACTTTCCTTCATGATTACATCCAAAACCGTTCCCATTCTTGGTCCCTGGATATAAAAAAAAAACTCTGAGCCATGCCAAACAAATGTCCCATTACTGGTTAAAATAATGAATAATGTCCTTGTAGTTAGAAAACACACATATCCAGGAAAAACACAGACCTTAACAAACACTCGAGGCAACATATCTTAACGCCTGTTGTTTTTTAAGTAATTAAAAAACGTTTTAAAAGAGAAAAAAATACTGATAAACTACTAGGACGAAATAATATATTTGAAAGTTTCCTTGCTAATCGGAGGCGGTTTTCATATTTCAAACCCATTTTCAGCACCGGGTTGCCATGCCCTTTGAAACAAGTTACCTCGGATTAAGCTATTTAAAATATTCTGCCTTTTCGTTTATGCAATTCGTGCAAATGTTTTTTTAAGCCCGACTGAAAAAGCCTTGAATGCCGTCGCAGAATTACCCTTAACGCACCACGTAGTGTAGCCCATTAACTACATGCCGATAACAGGCTAAATGCGCGTTAATAGGATTTTAGCATAACTACTTGAAAGGCTGATATTAGCTTGGTAGTGTACATATGTCTTAGCTACAAAGAACTAATTTAGGAAAAACATTTTCATTTCGGAGAACATGTACACTGCGTAAAAATGGTTGAAGCTACAACATAGCTTCTACCTTTTATACGTCGTTGGACTATGAATTGCTGAAAAACGTTAAAAAACGTAATACATTTGCAATATGTATATCACAAATGTGTGGGTGAGTTTCCTCAAAAGTACATCTAGCGTTCTACATGCATAGGCTTATTCGACTCGTTATAAATCATTTCAAGTTGAAAAGTAACTTAACTAAATATGCTTGTCCCCTAAATCAAAAAATAATTTTGCTATCGTTCGAAGTACTCTATGATCTGAAACGACTGTCCTCCACGCGCTACATGTTGACAACATTAAGTATTTTTTTACCCTAAGTACAAGCAGGCTTCAAACCCTCTCAAAGACAGTGTAGCCATGAAAATCATACCTAACCTTGTTTCATAATAAAACGTCGACAGTGCGCGTTACCTGTGGAATCTATTCAATGTCCGACGTAAAGTCCAACAAGAGAACCCCTGAAATTGCTGACTTGTTTTCTTTTCTTCACACGGTTGGCTTTGGCAAGCGAACTCACTGGTAACATTTCTGCTTTCTGTATTTATCCCATTTGCATTCCACTAGTTTGCTAGTCATATTCTCACTTAGTTGACAAGTGCTGGCCAATTTGATTAAATTCAGCATCCACATTGCTAGCTTAAGTTGCTAGCTAATCAATGAACGTCCTGTTTATTCATTACGTTAGCTACCTGAATACGAGCTACTTACGTTAACCCTTCTCTGGGGATTAGCGCTAACAACTGTTACTAGTAGCTAATGTATCATTAGTCTAACCTATTTTTGTTTGTAATCCGTGTAGCTACCAGCTACGCACGAAAGCAGAGCAAACATTCGGGGTCCAGTAATAGCACGCTAGCTATGACAATACAACCTATGAAGAGTGCGCCCCCTTTTGTGACAGCCCCATATTTTCACTCACAGGCCAACGGGTATTCGCTAGTTTATAAACCAAACATGCTCTTACTGTAAGCAATAAACAGAAATGTATGTCATCTAAGAACCGGCGTAGAATAACATTTAATATATTTTTTATTAAAAACAACTAATAATCCCATTATTAACAGAAGGCTCAACAAAAAAAAACAGCACAACATGGTATTCAAAAACAGTTAAAATTTTTAACAAAAAATTTACACACAAATTACAGACAATGTTTTCTGGGCATACATGGCATGAAAAACTATAAATGCAATGCAAGCATCAACAGCCAAGTCTGAAGAAAACATAAGAGCTATATACAATTCAGTTCACTGACTTGGATTCAAACCATATTCAACGTCTCCTGGAACTTTAAGCATTGAACTGTTTTTATTTCTTCCATCTACTGGGGTGATAGGCATGTATTGCCTTGTCATTGGGTATTAGAGTGTCAATTAGCCTTTAACTGAAACTGCATTCAGCCAGAGGTGGTTATCACTGGTGTCAATTTGGGCATGGTGTGGTGGGGACACAATATCAGAAGACTTGACATTTTCAGTTAAACCATGTCAAGGTCAACAGATGCTTCCATTTTTATCATCTTGCTGGGAGTTCCATGGCAAGAGTCCTGGAACAAAAAAAAACAAAGTATAACTTTCCAACATAGACCAATAGTTGCATTCAGACATAACAAGATTGGATAAATAACGTACCAGTTGAGATGAAGGGGCCTTAGTGACTTTGAGAGGCTGTGCACTTGTGTCTGAATCCAGCTGAGGGAAGTCCAGCTCAATATCCATTATATCATCCAAATCAACCTCCTCTCTAAATGGGTAATGCAAGAAAGACCAACTAGTTTACAAACACGGTTTGAGTCTGGGATGAGGGGGATCAAAATGGCTATACCTTTAGCAACACACATTCTGGCTTTAACATAGCCTAATATTATTAAGAGAAACATATGTTTAGAATTCAAGGATTATATCAAGCAGGAGATCAGGGGGCAGTTTCGCCACACAGGCATTAGTGCTAGTCCAGGACAAATATCTATTACCATTGAGAGTGATTTTAAAGATTGTTTGAAATATCAGGATCAATGGGCTTACATGGCTTGAAGTTCACTGCCCTGTTGGGCTGGAGGGTCCCATGCATGAATTTTCACCTTCCACAACTTAATCTGCTGGTCCCATGAGCGCCGGCTGTACTTCTTGAACTTATTGGGGGTCTTAGGATGTCCTGGCTGCCTCAAATGCCTATCAAAATAATGGACACACCAATGTTTAATATTACCTTCCGATCTAATAGGGTAGTATTTAATCGAACATGTTGAAAGACGAATATGTTGAACAAAATCTTACTTGGGTACTTCCTGAATGTATCGGTCATAGGCAAGTGTGTTCTTGCCGTAGTTTATCTGTTTCTGCCTCCTCATGAGGACTTCTTCATTATCCTCCATGCCTTCGCCAGGTACAGGAGAGTCCCTGGAGTCTGAGCTAACAGAACAGAACAGAGATGAATGATATGTAATTAATGTTGTCTGAGTTCCAGTCTGTGATATTATGCAATCAACAAACGGATCAGCCTATGTAAAACATGAAATCTCTAAAAATACCTTCCAGAAGAGTTTGTTCTTTCCCTTGGACCAAATTCTGCTGTCAATATCCTCCTCCTGTAACTGAAAGAAATAACTGCATAAGCCATTTAATATTTCAAAGGACATTTGATAAAAATAAAACAATCTGCAGTGACTGCTGACCGTTGCATATCACGACGAACACTTGTGCGCATTTCCTCAGTCTCCACTTCACTCCCCCAGTCTGCGCATCTGGAAACAGGACCGTCACTTTCAGGAGTGGTAAAACTGCAAGAGAAATTACATGTGGTTATACAACCTGTTTTTTCTAGAGGAACGGTGATGTCTCATACACTAATTCAAGGTGGCTGCTGTGGTGTGAAAAAGACAACCCTTTTTACGCATATTGGATTGCTTTCTTATTACAGGATGACGTACACGGAGATCATTTGGATTGGGCAACCTTCTGCCAACCTAGAAACTGTACTCAAAGGCTTACAGTTCATTTACAGCAACAAAAAAAGTCTGACTACTTGATTAACAGGTGTGTTCCATTGCACCGTCAGACCTCATAGGGCTCTACACAATACTAGTGTCTTACGTAAGATGCACACAAGAGCTCAACAGCAAATCAACTTACAATATTAGTTTGATTCCACCCAACTCAACAGGTTTCATTTTATTTTACCTAACAGGTCTGTTGTCAGGGTGCTTGGGCGTTGGGTTTCCTTTCTTCAGATCACTTGTACTAGTCGAGTCCACATCCCCATTTGATCTCATACTGCCATCAGCTCCACGTTTCCGGCAATTAGACCACTTCGAAGGACCCCGATTCCTAAGAACAATCATATTTGAATCAACAAGACTTAAAGATCATTTTATTCTCCCCAAAACATTGTAACAGAAGAGTAAGTCAGACGGTGTAAAACCAAAGGCAGCAGGCATCAACAGAAATTTTCTCTAGTATGAAATGGTAAATTTAGATTTCGGTGGAAATTCGTGCAAATTATTATCTTTAAGAAGGTAATACAATAAAATGTTGCCAAAATTATCATTGGTAAGTTACAGGATCCCTAAAAATCGAATTAGGTAACCAAGTACCCTAATACGACTCTTAGTTATTCTATACCACTGCCTAAAAGCAGGGGGATGGGGCTAGAGAAATGAAACAAGTCGAAATGCCGGGATTAGAACATCAAATGACTATCCAAAACATCACAATTACATTGTCGTGCTTCGAGACTACATTTGTTTTCAATAAACACGAACTTAAAACATGTTGGGTTCTGATGGGTTACGAGTCCAACAAAGTACTTGAAGCATTTAAGCTAGTAACAAAACATTCAAGAATGAATGGGCACCTATGAATAATCTAAGTCAAACATGGGATGTAGCAACTGCTAATTGAACCTTAAATAACCTTAAAGGAAGATATTAATTCACTCTTGTTGTACATTGTTGCAAATAACAGTGGTGAAACTTGTATGAGTATTAGTTATGGGTTGTAACAAAAACAGTACAATAGGTGCTTCGGCGCCATAGCATGCCTTGAGCGCGAAATGTTATGCTACCAAATGTAGCAATCTAACATCATTTGATTTCTAATTGAATTCCAAATTAATTTGGCAATCCAATAATTTCATAGTTAGCTAATACAATTTTCATGGAAAGTCCCAGCAAG